>CABHPP010111446.1:0-19631 GCA_902168425.1 Peromyscus attwateri | reverse complement strand
GTGCCTCTCTCTTTGGGTGTGCATATATACACATATACACATATTTTCACATGAAGAAAGTAGGAAAGGTATTATTTGAGAACAGAAGGCCTAAAGGAATTGGGACTTACTTCACATACTATGTATGTATGTATCTGTAAATCTCTGTCCACAATAAACACCATACCCTTTTACAGAACACCAACTGAAAACAAACACTTTCCATTGGCCTTGGCTTTTTCCCTGGATGAAGTCAATAGGAACCCTAATCTTTTGCCAAATATGTCAATCATATTTGAATTCCCTGAAGGTGGTTGTAAGACTGTGACAAAATTATATAGTCTCATGCCTTTTTCTGAAGAAAATCAAGAGTATCCCCTTAATTATAATTGTAATGAAGAGACTACGTGTATAGTGCTGCTGAGTGGAGCAGACTGGGCAACATCTTCGATGGTTGGGTCAAGCATGGACCCCTACAGATCTCAACAGGTGAGACTTTTGTGGTGTGGGGATGCTAGAAATTGTGACTCTGTTGGTCCCACTCCCAGATGCTAAGAAGAGAGTGAGGAGGATACTAGCCTCACACTTATCTCAGACAATGTGGTCAAGGGTACTTTTCAGAGACTTGATGGGGATTCATTTCCTTTTTTGAAATTGAGATGAGGAAAGAAATAACAGGTAAGAGGATTTTATGGAACTCTTTGTTGAAAGTTTCTTTACAAGTTCTTAGGAGTACATGCTACCTCATGCTGCCCCCTGTGTCCCAGGTCCTCCAGCTTACCTATGGACCTTTCCATCCTATCCTGAGTGATCATGAAAAATTTCCCTATCTGTATCAGATGGCCCCCAAAGACACAGCTCTACCCCTGGCCATGGTTTCTTTGATGCTTCACTTCAATTGGAACTGGATAGGACTGGCCATCTCAGACAATGATCAGGGTACCCAATTTCTATCACATTTGAGAAGAGAGATGGAAAAAAATACAGTCTGCTTTGCTTTTGTGAGCGTGATCCCAGTCAAGATGGATTTATACATGTCAAGAGCTGAAGTATATTATAACCAAATCATAACATCTTCTGCAAATGTAGTTATCATTTATGGTGACACAGACAGTACTCTAGCTGTGAGCTTTAGAATGTGGGAATCTCTAGGTATACAGAGAATGTGGGTCACCACCTCACAGTGGGATGTCACTACAAGTAAGGGAGACTTAACACTTGACACATCCCACTGGACACTAGCTTTTGCACACCACCATTCTGAGATTTCTGGTTTTAAAACTTTTGTCCAGACACTGAACCCTCTGAAATACACAGATGAATACCTTGCAAGGCTGGGATGGATGAACTTTCACTGTGAGGTCTCAGATTCTAAGTGTGAGACACTGAAGAATTGTTCATCCAAAGCTTCATTGGAATGGCTAATGAGACAGACTTTCGACATGGCTTTTAGTGATGCCAGTTATGACATATATAATGCTGTGTACACTATGGCCCATGCTGTCCATGAGATGCTTCTTCAACAAGTGGATGATGGGAAAGGACACTATGGTAACTGCTTCGAGGTAGTGTTTCTTCTATTGGATGAACTGTTGTGTCATCAATATCATCACTTTAGAGTCTGTCAGATGCCCTGATTTACTTTATACATATTATAAATATTTACTAAAATAGAAAAACTTCTGAAATATTTTCTTGGTAAGGATGTAATCTATAAGTTGGTATAAATCTTAATGCAAAACAATGGAGTGGAAAACACAATTTATCAAGGAATATCAGTAATTATCTTACAGAGCATCTGAATATCATCACCCCTGCTCTATCACTGGAAACATAACAGTCCTTCCTCATTAATCCTCTCCAAGAGAAGGAGAAGAGCCCTACTTCATCAATTGTGAAATATGTGGTAATCAGTGTATCAGATGATTTTTACAAGTGTTCTCAACAGATTCTGCCCCACTGTAGGCTTTGGGGAACTTCTTTGGCACTTTGAGAGTAATTTCACAGGAAAGAGTGCTATAATTCATTTCAGAACATATATTTGTATACATGTGTGAATGGATTGTTCTCATTGTGGATGGGAGTATGTTTCTGTATCTGTATGTATATCTGTGTTGCTGTGTATATATGTGTTTCTTGCACATATATCTGCATATCTATCTGTCTATCTGCATATTTATCTGTCTGTGGAACTGAGCATAATTTTGTCTCATGTCTGTGTCTTTCTGTATGGGAGTTTGTTTCTGGGTATAACTTCCTGTGTGTGTTTTACATTATATGTGTCTGCATGTGACTATTTGTCTACTTTGCATATTGATTGCACATATGTGTATCTGTGTTTCTGTGTGTCTGTCTGTCTCTTTGTCTGTCAATTTGTCTTTGGATGTGAGGATAAATTTGTCTATGAGAATGTCTCTCTCTGTGGGTGTTTCAATCTGTGTATGTCTCCTTGTGTGTATTTTTCTATAAAAGTGTGCATTTGTGTGTAAGCCTGTGTGTTTGGCAGTTTTCTGTTTCTGTGTGTCTATTTTGATTCATGTGCCTGTTTATGACTGTATTTTCATGTGTGTGTCTGACATGCATATATAAGTATGTGTATATTGTATGTAGCTGTATGATGTATGCATGTCTCTATGGATGTGAGTCTCTCTCTCTGTCCGTGTCTCTCTCTCACTCTGTGTGTGTGCATTTTTCATATCAATGTTTGGTATCTGTATGTATGTCTGTGTTTCTTTTTGGTAGTTTCCTCTGAAAGAATTTAAATTCTAGGAATGTTATGATACTTTTGTTTATCCACTTACTTTTATTACATTTCTCCTCTGGACACCTTCAATAACATTGCTTTTAAGAAGAAATCAGTATATTTTCTGACTTCAAGAACAGGCGCATTCACTATAGAATGCTGCCTCTCTTTCAGCTGCACTCCTTTCTCAGGAAGACTCACTTCATTAATCCTGTTGGAGAAAAAGTGAATATGAACCAGAGAGAAAACCTGCAGGCTGAGTATGACATTTTCCAGATTTGGAATTTCCCAAACGGATTTGGACTCAAGGTGAAGATAGGAGAGTTTAGTCCATATTTTCCACATGGTCAACAGCTCCATTTATATGAAGATATGATAGAGTGGTCCACAGGAAATAAACAGGTGGGTGTGACCTAACTGTAATCATTTCTGTCACACAGCAGTAACACAGTCAAGTGGGTCCATATCTCCTTCCTTGTAACTAGTGAAATGAAACAGACTGCCACAATAGGAAGCTCTTTCTAGCCTCCCTCTTTATGATTTTTCTTTTCAGTTTTTGATGTGACATTTTATTAATTCTTTGAAGTTCTCAGACATGCATGCTACCCATACAGTGAATTTTTCTCCCTGCAGAAAATTTTTCTGGTTTTTAATATAAAAAGAAAATTGATTGTTACCACTGTACTATATTATTTCAAATAAAGTGAGCAATATCCTCTTGATGCCATTCTGATTACTACACAGTGATTGTCCTTTTTTTCCTGAACTTTTGACATCGATGCTGAAAGACTGAGGCTAAATGTAAGGAGGATTAAAGTAAACACATTCAAACCATTATTTCTTATTATATAATTTGCTTTAATCCTTTTTTACCAACAATCTTCTAAATGATCAACATCTCTAACCACACATTAAGATAATATTTTCATAACACAATTAGATACCCTATGAATGATAACATTGATCTTTATTTTTTCCTTCTTTTTTCTTTTAAATGTGTATGGATGTCTTGTCTGCATGTATGTCTCTGCAACACTGGTATGCCTGGTGCATATCGATGCCAAAACAGTGACTTGGATCCCTGGGAAGTGGAGACAGTGTAGGGCCACACAGTGGGTGCTAAAAATCAATCTGGGCCTTTTACCTGATCAGGAATTGTTACAGACAGCTGAGCCAATTCTCCAGCCATGAAGCACGTCCTGTGTAAAAGAAATTGCTCACTAGAGGAATATTTCCTGATCCCACTAATTCTTTCACAGTTCCTCCAAACAAGGGTGTGTCTAATTGCCTTGTGTGTGTGTGTGTGTGTGTGTGGAGAGGAGGTAGTAGAAGAAAAATAAATAGCTTCTTAAAATTTATAAATGATTTATTCTACTATAAGTCTAAGGTATGTTATAGGTATGAATCTGATGTGGGTAGTTTTATGTTATTCAATTCCAAATTCCTGACTATAAAGTAGCATGAAATTTAAAGAAGCAAACTTCAGAAAAGTCCTCACGTTTGAAATAAAGTTGTATCTCATGGAGACCAGATAGTATAACATCTACAAAATATTCTTTTTCACAATAACAAGGAAAGTTATTATCAGGGAAAAGTACATATGAGCTGAAGGTATAGAAACTGCACTTTCTATCCAGAGAGCAGCAATGGAATTTCAAGTGTGCTCTAACCAAGCTCACTTGAGCATTACAAAAAACATCCACTGGAGGCATACACAAGATTAGGAACACTGCAAGCAGTGATCTACTCCCAGATATAAAATTTTCAATGCAGAAAAAAGGAACAAAATATAAAGAAATCAAATCAATACAACTTCAAATGTCAGAGTCATAGGCTTAAATGTGAGTATGTTCAAAGACATGCTAAAAAAAGAATCCAAAGAATGATTATAACAGTGTTCCAGAATATCAAACAGGACACAAATCACCTCCAACAGAATGCAATGAGATCACACAAACTTGCATACAATAAGGAACTGACTGAGCATGTGACTAACACATTCAAAAAGGTGTAAAATGAAAAAATTCAAACTAAAATATGTAAAGGAAAGAAAATAAATCAAAAAAATTCTAGTAGAAGAGAAAGAAGAAGGACTTACCAAGACATCAATAGTATATCCAGTAAAATACAATGGGAATTTTCCAAAATAAAGGGAGACATGTGGACATCTAGAGACAGGAGGCATTTAAATTCTAAAGACATATTAGATAGAAACCTCCCCATGACATATTTTACTTAAAATTTGAATTATAAAAGTAAAGAAAGGAAACAGAAGGCTGCAGAGTGAGAAACCCATTTCTTAGAAAGGCCCCTTCTAGATAACAGCAGATTCCTTCATGATCTCTCTTAAAAGGGGAGAGTATCAGTGATGCAATTTAAGTAGGTAGAGATATAATTGCCAAACCCTCTTACTATACTCAACAAACTTATCCTTTCTAATCAAAGGAGGCTCTTCTGCTGAGTAATACTCATTTGTGTAAATGTACCACTTTTTCTTTATCCATTCTTTGGGTGAGGGGAATCATCCTGAATAATGTAACTTAGACCCTGATACACAAACATGGTATATCCTCATTCATTAGTGGATATTAGATGGAAAGCAAATGATAACCAGGCTACACTTCACAGCCCCAGAGAAGCAAGGTAACAAGGAAGGTCTTAAGAGGGACACATGGATCACCCTAGGAAGGGGAAATTGATGAGATCTCCTGGGTAAACTCCTGGGGGTAGAGGAGAGGGGATGGGGGATGGAGACATGAGGGGTTTGGATGGTCCAGTTTGGGGAGGGATGGAGAGAGAGAGAAAGCAATAAAAGGGACATCTTTATAGAGTGGGCATTATGGCATTACGGGGTTAGGGAGAAACCTGGTGCTAGAGAAACTCCCATGATTTCCCAAGAATGACCCCAGCTGTGACACCTAGAGAGGGTGCCTGAACTGGCCTTCTCCTGTAATTAGATTGGTGACCACCCTAATTCTTTCATAGAACCTTCATCCAATAACTATGGAAGCAGATGCAAAGATTCAAAGCTAAGCACTGGGCCGTGTTCTAGGATTACAGTTGAACAGAGGGGAAAGGGATTATTTGAACAAATGGGGTCAAGATAATGACAGGGCAACCCACAGAGAAAGCTGACCCGAATAGTAGGAGCTTAGTGTCTCTAGGCCTACAGCAGCGGGCCTCCATGGTACCTACCTAAGCCCTTTGCATGTGGGTGATAATTATGTAGCTGAATCTATCTGTAGCCCCTAGCAGAGCAACCAAGATCTGTCCCTTGTACATGAGATGCCTTTTGGGACCTATTCCCGATGGTGGGATTAATTACTCGGCCTTGATGCAGAGGGGAAGAACTTGTTCCTGCCTCAACTTGGTATGCCAGGCATTGTTGACTCCTGTAGGAGGCCTTACCCTTTCTAAGGAATGGATAGGGTGGTAGAAAGGAGGTGTGGAAAGGAAACAGGGTGAGGGGAGGGAGAGGCAATTGTGTTTGGTAAGTGAAATAAATAATTTCATAAAAAAGAAATTGGACAAATTATATATATATATATATTCTCCACTCTTCTTGAAAATTGTCCTTAAACTTAGCAAGTACAAGAAGAAATGGTAAATATGAAATACAGAAATAAGGGAAGAAATGTGCCCACTGATAGCATACACATTTAATCCCAGCATTCAGGAGGCAGGAGAGGAAGATATCTATTTGATCTAAGTTAACCTACTCTATATAAATAGTAGAGGTATACCAGCCATCCATTATGAGATCCTGTTTCAAGAAAACCACAACAAAAATTTGTAGATAATCATATTGTGTAGAAAGTGAAAGAGGTCATGCATAAGAGACACTGTGATTTTGACACAGAACTCAATACTGAACAAAGGATGCAAAGTGAGTATGCAACAATCAGCAGCTGTCTAAACCAGTATGTAGATCACTATCATCAGGTTTTGATTATACAAAGTTTTTGTATTTTAAACTTTAAGAAATCCTTTAATTAAACTATCTAACTTTTATTCCAGTTCCCCAAATACTTTCAGCCTTTGTAAGGCACTTTGACCTCAGGAAACATTCCACCTTCAAGCTCAGTACATACCAATCCAGCACTTCCTCACCACAAATGCACCAGGCTCTGCCTATTTAGCTGTTTTTCTCTTTACATTTTGTTTGTCATGCTTTGCAGTGGTATGTATTGGAGTTCATGTTTGCTACCAGAGATTTGAAGAGATATTTCCCATGTTTCCGATATCCATTTATCCTAGCTTGCTGCACTGTTGCTGTGATTAAACACTGACCATAAGCAAACTGAGGAGGAAGGGTTGATTAGGCTCATGGTTTACAGTAAAGGAAAGACAAAGTAGAAATCTGGAGACTGCAACTAAACTCTGAAGGAACACTGCTTACTGGCTTGCTCTGCTAGATTTCTCCTACAGCTCTGCCTAGAGACAGTACTGCCGACAGTGGACTGGGCACTCCTACATCAATCACCCATTAATAAAATGCATAAATAATATGACAGCAGCTAGTTCCTTGGAGAGAAATATTTTAGTTAGGTTTCCCTCTAACATTTCAATGGTCTTTCTGTCAAAGTGATGAAAATTAACTAGAAAAATAAGTTTACACTCTATGGTGTTTGCCCATAGCAAACAACCCATTTTTTCCCTAAATTTCTAAGATTCAGAAGCTACTCAACTTCACATCAGATTGTTTTCATACATTTACTTGTTGGGCATTACAAAATATACTAAGTTTAATGTGGCCACTCATTTGGTGTATGTAAAATAAGCTTAATTTAAATATACAATATTTCAAAATGCTAATAAAATATAGTTATGGAAGGAGTAGGTAAAACTCCCGATATCACCATGTGTCTAATTTTCCTCAGATGCCTCCCTCTGTGTGCAGTGCTGATTGTGGTCCTGGATTCAGAAAATTCTTGCAGGAGGGAATTGCATCCTGCTGTTTTGATTGCATCCCCTGCCCAGAAAATGAAGTTTCTAATGAGACAAGTGAGTGTTTGCTGCTAAGATAAATCTTTCACGTAGACCATCCTCTCCCAAACACACTGGGATAATCAAAGGTTCTAAAATAGCACTGCAAAAATAAACCATATCACTTTCCCAAGTTAGTTTTTATGGGACTATGATCATTAACAATGTCACTTTAAGTAGCATGTTATGTGATGACATATATCTTTGACTCATTGAAAATCCATTGTAGATGTTCTTTTCTCAAAGAAACAGTTTTGATAATAACACTATAATGTGAGGGAATTCTACACAATGTCTTAACTAGTGACTAATTTTTTCTGGAACTACATGTAGATTAGATTCCAGTCATAAATTTTAAATAATATTTTTTCTATTTCCATGTCTGTATGTGTCTTTACATAAGATTATAGGTCCCATGTACATGCAGCAAATCAATGAAGAACAGACTAGTGCATCAGATACATTGAGCTCTTTTCTGTGGGTACTAGAAACCAAATCTAAGTCCTCTGTAAGATTAAGGAAGAGTAGAAATAATTACTTGTAAAATTATAAGAATCTGTTCGGTATGATAAAGAAGATTTCAAGCAATATCCAGAGAGCCCCCTTTTCAAAGGTTCAGTGTAATTTGAATCTATGGAATTGTGGATAAGTGTTGGCACATAATGTAGAAAATATTGAGTCCTATTTTCAATTTGTTTATATACAGCACACAGTTAATAATGTCAAAAAGTAGAAGATTAAAATGGTTTTGTATGAAAGCAACTAGACACAGCTATTTCAAATGGTGTTGTCAGCTACACAGTCCATATTTGTCAAATGATTATTAGTTTAGAGTTGGTTACATAAAAATGGCAGATACATAGATTTTCTCTCATTTTGCCTGTCATCCTATATAATGAAAGACCTTAAAGGACATTTATGGCCAGTAAGGTGTTTCAGAAATTATATCCCTTGCTACTAAATCTGCTGATGAATTCATCCCTAGGACCCATGTAGCAGGAAGAGGTTTCCAACCCCTGGAGGTTGTGTTCTGATCTTTATGCACTCACACATACAACATAGTCCAATTTAATCACTCAAACTGTAATCAAACTCTTTTAAATATAAAAACATGTAAGAGTAAATGGTATTTACAACAATGAATACAACAACAATTAACCAAAAATTTTTATTATTTCTTTAATTATGTATATGTATGTGAGATGGGTGGTTATGTGTACACAATTGCAGGTGCATGTGAGAGGCATCCAAGGCCCCCTTAGTTAGAGTGACAGCCAGTTGTGAGACACCCAAGATGGGTTCTTGGAACTGAATACAGTTCTTCTGCAAGAGCAGTACATCCTCCTCACAACTGAGACAACTTTCCATTCCACTAAACAAATTAAGCTATTACATGGGTCCATAAATGCATTGTTCAAGAAAAAAAGACTTAAAGCCTAGAAGCACATCATCAATCTATTCAATTATTCGATGATTCAGAGCAAATATAGTCTCATTTCATAAACTTTCCATGGTAGAGATTACAACTTATGGATGGGGTACTATTCCTCAAAACAAACCTTCTGTGCTATCACTCTTGATTGAGTGTTCTTCTTTTATTGTGATCATGGTAATATATCAATATCTACTTCACACTTGAGTAGTACACTCACATAGTCTGGGTCTCATAATGACAGAAATTAGTGAAGGAGAAAAGTCATGGTATTATATCAATATCTACTTCACACTTGAATACACTCACATAGTCTGGGTCTCACATAGACAGAAACTAGTGAAAGAGGAAAGTCGTTGTCTATTCCCAAAGGTGATGGAATCAAGGGGTAATGCTTTTAAATAAGCATGTACAGAGGTTTCTACCTTCAAGATATGATTACTCCTTCTTATGAACAAGACTCAGAGTTAAAGCATTCCTAATGCCAGATGAGGACACAACTGAGGACATATTTATTTATTTAAATTTTTGCATTTTAAAACATAAAAATTATATTTATGTAACATTCTTCTCTCATCCTCATCCTCATATTTACCTCATATAAACACAACCACTCTCATATTTGAGCTCTGTTGTTACTTTTACATGTAGACACACATATACATATACAAACACACACAGCTTACTGATTCTGAAGGAACTCTAGTGAGGATGATTATAGCAAATATGGTTCTAGCAAGTTCTGCGCTTCTCCCCCATTCCTTTTGCCTTGCTAAGATCCATTAGATTCCAGTCATAGTTTGAATAAAATTGGCCCCATCAGAGGGTGTGATCTTGTTGGAGAAGGTGTAGTCTTATTGGAGGAAGTGTGTCATTGTGGATGCAGACTTCAAGGCCCCTTAAATGCTTAAGCCATACACAATGAGATAGCTTACTTTGTGTTACCTATGGATAAAAATATGTAAAATGCTCAGCTTCTTCTCCAGCACCGTGTCTGCCTGATTAGCAATATGGCCCACCATTATGATAACAGACTGAGCCTCTGAACTATAAGTCACTCATTTAAATATTTTCCTTCATAAGAACTACTGTGTCTTGTATAATATTTGAAGGACTAGCCTTAATATTATACATCCCAGGGGCTCAGGAGAGAGAACTATGAACGGTGAGAACTATTTTGGGGAAATAGAATCTCCGTACCCTGAGCTGTTAGTCCAGTTACTTATTCTTCCCAATCTTCTTCTCCATCCTCCGTGCCCTGGGAGTCCCAGTATACTTACAAGCAGTAGTCCCTTGGCTTCCAGGCTTCCAGGGTCAAATGGAGGGGTGATAAGAATCATATGTAGGGGCAGTAACTGTTAATTACCATCTGCAACCCAAAAGTGAAGTAACTAATGGGGTAATGAATTAACTAAAGGCTAAATTCAGGTAATATATAAAAAGAGGGATCTTATGTGCTCAACTATAATCTTAAACATGATTGGTAGAAAATGTTAAGAATCTATAAGTTGCTAGGTCAATGGGAGAAAATAAAACTGCTTGTTTTTTTCCTGTGGCTCCTGTCTGTCCAAGCTATCTGCCGTTTTTCTGCAGGGTGGGGAAAAGTGTGATCAGTTGCTAGGCAACCTGTTTACAGCTAGATGCCTCTGATGATAGTTAAAGGGAGATCTGGAACGAGGGTAAGATTTGGGAAAGCAGGTTGTTAATCTTATTTGGCACATCTTCCAGGCCTTCTCAAACAGCTAGTCTGGACCCTTAAGTCTGTTCTTAGAGAGTGCAGAGGTATCTCTGATAAGGTCCTTTCCTCGGTCTGTGGATAGACCTGACCGGATGCTGCCAATGACGATAATTACAAGGAGGCTTGAACTGGGGTTCTGACCGTGCATAGCTGCCAGCGCACAAGGTTATCTAAATATTTCTAGAAGTGATTAGGTAAGGAGTTAGAGGTCTATAAAGTTAGGAAAGCTATAAGAAAAGGAGGGTCTGAGCTAAATTGTGTGAAGCTGTTACTTAAGATCCACCAGACCTAGGCAGTGTCTCTGTGTCGAATTTACCTTAATTCAGGAGACTTATTATGTGGTCGTTTGGACTGTTGTTCCTGTTAGTTCTTCAATGTGGTTAAAGGGGATATCTGATTCCAGTGCTGAAAGGAAAGAAATGGATGGGTTGAGGGGAAGTAAGCCTTTCCTGGGGATGGTCTACTGATACTTTGAATGTATATGTCCAAAGAGTGATCAGTTCACACTGTTAGCAATTCTTAGGGAAAAATCAATTGGGAAAACTATGCAAGCACACATGATTCTCATAACAGAAGACAGCTGATATATAAAAAGCCAAATAACACCAAATGCTCCTTGGAATTTGGCTTCCTCTGAAGGAATTCCTTGATCCCTTCAGGTGGTGGCTTTGCCATAACCAGCCTAGTTCTTATAATATTTTCCTGTGGCCAATAGCAACTGTCGTCATGGTTCAGCTTATAGTAACAGAAATGAGGCTACATTCCTAAAGATAGCCACCAGGGTCTATTCCCTTATTTGGCCACTTTCTCCTCCTGAGGCTGACTATCAAGGTCCAGCTACCAAAGTATTAAAGTACAATTATCAAAAACTCCATTGTGACTCTTTTAATTAATATATCCAATCAAAATTAAACACCTCATCCTAACATGGGGTTCCCATTTTTCCTTCATAAACTTCCATTTTCCTAAAGGCTACATCTCTGTCCTCTCTATACAGAGGCAGTTCTTTGTCCTCCCTGTCCAAAAACCCCTTCCCCATCTCTCTTGTTGCTTTATCCTTCTCTTTCATTCTCTATCTCATGATTTTGCCTCCTATCTCCTGGCCATAATCCTCTGCTGCAAACAAATATACTTTGTGTTGAGAACTAAGTCTTGACATGTCATGCGCAGACTCCAAGGGTCCCTACTGATTCTGTTTAGTATTTCCTCTATGTCAATGGATTTGGGCTGGTAAATTGATACTAGAAAGTGTGCTACAGGACATGTCCAAATAGAAAACACAGTCTCCATCAATTACAAGAACAGCATTCACAAAACAGACAGAAAGACATCAGGTGGCACTACAACCATGGAATCTAAGACTTTACAATACACACTGTGCAAAATAATGGTTAATGATTTTACCCTCTGTAAATTTACCAGTTGAAGTCCTTTCATCACAGCATTCAGAATGTACTGAAATTACACGTGCTTTCTGATAATGTAGCAAATGGCATCATCAACACAGTGAAATAGACAACATGATGATTGTTTGATTTAAATCCTCATAAAATAATGAATGAGTATTTTGAAATGGAAGCATTGGTATGCAGCAATGAACTTCAATTACATCATCAGAAACAAATGCAAATATTGCAATGCTTCTTCAACACACTTAATTGTAATATGTCAAGAAATGACTGAAGCTGCACTAATCATATTTTTCTTTCTCCATCAGATGTGGATAAATGTGTGAGGTGTCCAGAGGACCAGTTTGCCAACAGAGAGCAGGACCAGTGCATTCACAAAGCAGTGATCTTTCTGAACTACGAAGATCCCTTGGGGATGGCTCTTGCCTTAATGGCATTGTGGTTCTCTGCATTCACAATTCTGATTTTTGGGATCTTTGTGAAGCACCATGACACTCCCATTGTGAAGGCCAACAACCGGAATCTTAGTTACATATTGCTTATCTCACTCATGTTTTGTTTCTTATGCCCCTTGCTCTTCATTGGCCAACCCAACTCAGCTACCTGTGTCCTGCAGCAAATCACATTTGGAGTTGTGTTCACTGTGGCTGTTTCCACTGTGTTAGCCAAAACAGTGACGGTGCTGCTGGCCTTCATAGTCACAGCCCCCGGAAGGATGAGATACTTTCTGGTTTCAGGGGCACCCAACTACATCATAGCCATCTGTACCCTCATCCAAATTATTCTCTGTGCAATTTGGCTGCAAGTTTCTCCTCCCTCTATTGACATTGATGCACACTCTGTGCATGGCCAAATCATCATTGTGTGCAACAAGGGCTCAGTTACTGCATTTTACTGTGTCTTGGGATACCATGGCTCCCTTGCCTTAGGGAGCTTCATTTTGGCTTTCTTGGCCAGGAATCTCCCTGACACATTCAATGAAGCCAAGTCGCTGACCTTCAGCATGCTGTTGTTCTGCAGTGTCTGGGTCACCTTTCTCCCTGTCTACCATAGCACCAAGGGCAAGGTCATGGTGGCTGTGGAGGTCTTCTCCATCTTGGCCTCCAGTGCAGGCCTGCTGGGATGTATCTTTATCCCCAAGTGCTACGTAATTTTGTTTAAACCAGAGAGAAATTCTCTTGAAAAGATAAGAGAGAAAACATCTTCCTGAACACCCATTTCATAAATTGTTACTGATAACTCTAGTGTTGGTACAGAACCACCTATTCTGATGCAATACAAGATGTATGCATTAGCTAGTGATTTTCATTGTTTCTTCTAAAGATGATGTCACGAAATACCATGTGTACTTCTTTTCTGTACATTGTAGCCTATAATCTTCCACTCAGCCTCTTATTTTACAAGACCTGGTTCTTTGATATCAGTGCATATGGGATGTGTTCTTTTCTTTCTCTAATACAAAGTAAGACTTGAAATAAAAAAAATAATTCTTTTGATATATGAGTGAATGTGTGACATGGAATGTAAGAGAAAACAGAAAGTTTGTGGTAGATTGAATGAATGGCTTCAGATGATGAAACTATTTTTCCCCTTGCAGAAGAAGACAGAAGAATCCTGTTGCATCCTGGGAGTTAGAAGAGTAAAACTTAAAATACAGAACGATGTTTTGTTAAATAGCTAGAAAGAATATTGAGAAATATGGAGAGATATCCCAGCATTTATAGTCATGTATGGTTTTTTTCAAGGAGATGGGTTCTCTAACCAATCCACACATCTTGTAGTTCACTGCCAACTATTAACAATAGCTCTAATGGATCAGATACTCTCTTCTGGCATCCGAGAACACCTACACACAGATATGAACAAAATAACACACTCAAAAAGCATAGATACATAATTGAAATTAAATTAATGTTTTAAATTGAAATTTACATAGCACTATAGTGCAACACTTGTTTTCTTTGTCTTCCCATTCATTGAAAATAGATTTTCTTTCACATAATGTCCCCTGATTATGTTTTCACCTCCCTCTGCTCCTCCAAACTCCTCCCCACATCCCTTCCTATCTGAAACCACCCCATTTCTATCACTCATCAGAAAACAGTCAGGGTTCTTTTGGATAATAATAAAAATACACTAAGATAAAGACAATCTAACACATTGGAATTGGTCAAAATGGGCATACAGAAGGAAAAGAACCCAAGAGAAGGCATGGAAATCTGACCCACGTGTTTGCATATTCAGGGTTTCCATAAAAATCTTAATATATATATATATAATATACACACATATGTCGATATATACATTCATACACATTATATATATTTTGTATATCCAGGGCCAGACATACCATGTATCCAAGGACACAGTATAAGCCAGTGACTGAACACTTGATACACACAATGATGATGTAGCCATACTCAGATGTGTATTGATATCAACAGAGGGATAATGCTCATTATTTATATGCGGAACAAAACCAAAGAATCATTTTATGTCTATTTAAGGTTATTGATGAGATAGATCATTGGTCGTGTTTTCAGAAAACACTGATTTTGTAGTGTATTTTGGAGGCAATGATGAAATGATTTACATTGGTGAATTCACAGAAGATAAGTTCATTAACCATAGTTTTGCTGTGTGCATTTTAAAATCACAGATCACATGCATTCAGTGTCTCCTGAGGTCTTTGTCTCTTTTAGGAATGCTGCCTTTATGAGATATAAAGACTGTTTCTATACTGGGACCAGATCTCTGATATATTTTCTAATTCAAATTTGCCAGCCCAAATACATTGAAATAAAAACAACTCTAAGTGGAATCAGTAAGGTGTATGTATTTGTATATGTTGACATTTGAGTAAACTCATGAATTTGAGTGTGATTGGGTTTTTATGGGTGTAAGCAGGAGGAAGAAAGTCAGAGAAATTTTATGAATACAATATCAATATTTGAGAACTGCAAAGAATAAAAAATAAATAAACACAGCACTAGTTGTGTCCTTCTCTGGTATTAGGGACAGAAACTTGCAAGTCCTTTTCACAAGAAGCAGTAACCCTACCACTGAAAGTAGAAAAGTCTATACATACTTAGCAATAAAATATCTCTACATCTTCATTCCACCACCTTTGGGAGCATAGAGCACCTTCTTCCTTCCCTAACTTTCAACTAATTGAGACCCAGACCCTGTTAATGTGCTCACAGGTGAAGTAAATACTGATAAACAGCTTGAGATAGACAACACAAGAGACTTTAAGAAGGAGTTGGTAACACAGAATCTTTGTATTGAACAATAGAACCCATAAGTTATTATCATCACTAAGGTAATTGGAGGAAACCATATTGTAATTGCTCTGAATCGTTGCATAATTGCAGAGAGGCATGATGTGCTTCCAAGATTTAAAGTATTTTTATTTAGAACTATGTTTTTATGGATATCTGTAATTGGTTAATTTGTTTAAGGGGCTAAGAATTTTGTTCCTAGCTAGTCACAAAACAAGGGATCATGAACTTTCTAAATGTTTAGTATTGAATGTGCAATAAGATTGAGAAGAGAACAGTAGTTCTGTTTGCCTCATCTCAATTACTAAATCACAACAAACAGGGAAGACTTACCCTATATTTTTCTTACATTTTCTGTAGTCCATATCAACTGAGTGAGGCTCTTCATACCATACTCAGCCAAACATTATCACAGTGGCAGTGCAGGTTCCAGAATGCAAGTGAAGTAGATGAGTAGGGAAATTGTATGAGAAGATTTTATACATAAAACACAGGGTAACTTCCCAGTTTCTATTTGCTTCTAACATACCCAATAAGAATTCTTTCACTCACTAATGTATTATAAAATGAGCAAAAACAACATTGAAAAACACAGATAAACAAGAAGAAATGGGTCAACACATGGTATTGATCTGTGAGGACTGAATCATGGAGGGGAATCTTGATTTAGAAATCAAATATTCAACTTATCTTTTCATGAATAATTTTTGTTTGGGAGGAGGAGTGATAGGTCTTATATAGTATATGAAATGAAGCATACAGGTCAGGTGTTCTTTCTGAGCTCTTTGAATATTTAAAAAAATCAACATTTAATTTTAAATGAACTGTGGTTCTTTGATGAGTTGGATAGTTTTGGAAAAGCAAGATTCAGAAAATAAAATAATTTAGACTGATTATTGGTTTTCAAGACAAGGGAACCACAGGCTTTGGTTAGATATTCTGTAACTGATACTGGGATAGAGTAGGCCCCACTTTGAATGCTGTGTTTAACTCAATTACTCTAAACATGAAGCTGCTTTTCCATGACATGGGCTTTTTGATACAATTCCAGTGTGGAACCATGAATTGTTAATTTGTGAGTGCTCCTGAACCATTAATACATGTCTCACTGTGGATAATCTAACAAAATACACTGACATCATTTCTAAAGCAGTTAACACTAACAAATTGCTGAGGCAGTCATGGGACCAAACTTTCCCAAAATGTCATCTTCCCTGGGGCTTTAACTTCCAAAATGATAAATGATGTCATAAAACTAGATGAACTATCATCCTATATATTTTTCATCCAAATTGTAAGTCTTAGACTGTGGACATCAGATGAAGAGCCCCAGGGAAGAGAGTTTCAAAGTATTCTCAATGGGTGAGGAAACAACTGCACGCACACAAAAAAGAAAAGGAATCATGAAAACCTCTTATTTGGCCACAGAAATAAAAGCACGTGGAGATATCTGGGTGCCCATTTGATATTCTGATCAGCATGGCATGTCACAATCCAAATTTCCCAGGGTTAGAGCAGAAAAATATGTTCACTTTGATTTTACTCTTCTTGTTCCTGAACATTCCACTTCATGTGTCAAGTTCCATTCATCCCAGTTGCTTTTGGACAATGAAGCAGAGTGAAGACAAGGATGGAATATTTCAGTCATGTGCCTTCATACTTGCGGCAGTACATGGGCCAGCAAACATAACAGACTTCATACAACCTTTCAAAGAAAGGTAAGTGCCTTATACTTTCTACATAAATGTCATCATGGATATTTCATGAGGGGTCAGAGGATGAGGATCAGAGCAATGCCTTGAAACTTCTGCCTCGTTCTCCCAACCTGCACATCAATATACATCTCCAAATTCTTTTAGAAAGTCAATGCCATTTTTCTACTTTTAATTTGTCCAGAGTGTGTTTTGTTTTTCTTCCAAATACCCTCTAACTTCCAAGCCTGGAAGCTGAGTAAAGAAAGGACCCCGTACATTGTTGCATCACATATGGTCTGCCTCTTCAGTTTCCATATCACAATATCTGGTGATGTCTCATCAAAAGGAACCCCATTCTAATTCAGTGAATGCTACCCTAACTGGGTAAAAAAATGGCCATAGAGTAGAGTCAGCTGATGGATATGCCATCAATGTGTAGTTTTTAACACATTGATAGGGCAAATGGCATTTTTGGCACACTAGCTGCAGAAAATTTTCACATAGATATTCATTTACTCTCTCAGAACCTGCATGTAGCCACACTGTGCCTTCTAAAGATACATCAAGGATGGAAGTAGGAAACCTGTCCACTTTGAACATCATATGTGTTCCTCTTTCTCCACACTTCACTGTATGCATGTATAATCCCTGGCCTTTAATTTCAAGTCCATTTATTCACTTTCTTTAGAGCAAAGAAGGATTATATGGACTATCAATGATATGTTTGCATTCTTTGAAAACTGTGGCTGTCCCTAATAGTGGTGACTGCTTACTTCAGTAGTCACTTGCCTGAGAGACAGTTGTAACATGTGATAATTGGCAACAATTGATAATAGGGATAGAGGTGTTGCCTACTAGCTCACATTTACCGTTATTCAAGAAGCTTGATTCTCTTCTCTATATGTGTCTAATCTGTTTATTCTCTGACACTTACATCACATTCACCACCTTTGTTTTCCTTTAAGTAATTTTATTCATTATATCTGCTTATTTTATCAATTACAAGACTATCCACATTTTGATTTTGTGTATATTTGATCTTTATTAGTTAGATGGTATGAAATGACTAGGAAGAAAGAGAAATTATTCTTCCCATAGACATAAACACAAACTGGTATCATTCCCTTCCAACTGACCTGTCACCCATTTTCTTTACATAAAACTCCATAAACTTTTTTCATACATTTTACATTTTAGACTCTTCTATTTTACCAACATGTGATACTGGCACATACAAATTTCAGTAGGGTGCTATTCTTGTGATAATGTAACTGAGAAGGTATTCAAACAATGTTTTCTACAAGAAAAATTATGTTGTTCAGATAAACCCAATGTAAATATGTGACATGCCAGTATAAACATAAAATAAGTGAACAATACTAAAGAGGTAGTACACGCCCTTAATCTCTGCACTCATGACATAAAGGAAGTATATCCCTGTGCATTTGAGGTCAGTTTAGTCTACAATTGGAATCCTTTCCCTAATCATGGATTAACTGAGCATTAATACTATCCATACTCACAGGTGAATACAGACATACATCTTTACCAAATACATCTCTGGTATTTGATTTTATTTAAAAATAAATCCTTAAATAAGATTTTATGGCCACAATAGGTAAACCAGAAAGAAAAAAAAGATAAAGATGGTCAGGATCACATATGTTAGCTATATTGCCCACTGATTATAAAGAATTATAATTAACAGAGCCAATTGTTGCCCATACTATTGTGCATAGATCTGACATTCCTGACTGACCTACCCTATTCAGTTAATTTCATAAAAAATACGATAAACGCATTGGCTCACACATCATGTGTATTTTTTATATTTCTCAATAATTTAAAAATGAAATCATGATCAGCTTTACTCTTTGATCAAAGCATTGGGCATTTTGAGAAAACATTCAAAAACCAGAGATGCAAAAGGCTGTCTATGGAAGATGCTGATGGCTAATTTTAATTATAGAAACTGTATTCTCATGAACCTTTAAATGTTTTTGTAAGCTTCCATCTTCTTATATAATGCCTACATCCCAACACAGAAAATGTGTTTCAGTCTTTGGAGGGGGGGTGGTTGAGAATACCATCCAGCACAGAATAGACCTTGCATTGATTACACATGATTATATGTAAATCTCTGTCCCTATTAATCACTGTAACCTTTTACAGAGGAGGAAATGACAACAATCAGTTTGCACTGGCCTTAGCTTTTTCAGTGGATCAAGTCAACAGGAACCCTGATCTTTTACCAAATATATCTTTATCATTTGGATTTCTATCAAATGATTGTAAGTTCATGTCAAAAGCATATGATATCATTCAATCTTCTGTAAAACATCATTATAATGCACCTAATTATAACTGTA
>CABHPP010111444.1:0-48596 GCA_902168425.1 Peromyscus attwateri | reverse complement strand
GAGCTCCACCCAGAGCCTGACCGTGGATATCTGCATCTAGTTCCCTCTGTTACTGGATGGGGTTTCTAGCACGACAATTAGGGTGTTTGGCCATCTTATCACCAGGGTAGGTCAAATCGGGCTATTTCTCGACTATTGGTAAGGCATTTTTTTAAAGCCATCTTTTATTTCTGAGCCTGCCCAGGGCTTCTTTCACATCCTTGTTCCTTAGGCTGTAGATCAGAGGGTTTATCATGGGAATAATCAGGAGGTAAAAGACTGAGGTCATTTTGTCTTGGTCTAGAGAGTAGGCAGAACTAGGTCTGAAATACATGAAGAGCATGGTCCCCTGGAAAATGCCAACTGCAGTCAGATGGGAGGCACAGGTAGAAAAAGCTTTGAACCATCCCCCAGTAGAACTGATCTTTAAGACAGATGAGATGATATAACAGTAGGAAATGAGGACTCCTGAGATGGTACTCAGTTCAATGAAACCAAAAAGGGTGAATAACACCAGTTCATTGAGCTGTGTGTCAGAGCAGGAAAGAAGTAAGATTGGAGGTAAATCACAAAAGAAATGATTAATCTGAGTAGAGCCACAGAAACATAAGCTGAAGGCCAATGAGGTGTGTATGAAGCCATCTATAGTTCCCAACAGATATATTCCAGTTAAGAACTGGTAACAAACTCTACTGGACATGTCCACACCATACATCAGGGGGTTGCTAATGGCCTTGTACCTATCAAAGGCCATCACTGCCAGCAGCATGCACTCAACATCTATAAAAATAGAGACAATCAAGAGTTGGAGAAAACAGCCAACAAAGGAGATTGAATTTTCTCCAAGAAGGTCTACCAGCATCTTGGGGCCAACTGCAGTGGAATAGCAGAGGTCTGAGAAAGAAAGGTGGCTGAGGAAGAAGTACATTGGTGTGTGAAGCTGGGGATCCATTTTGATCAATGTGATCATCCCTACATTTGTCAGAAGAATAGTGAAGTATACAAGCAGAAACACTATGAACAAAGTTACTTTCATCTCAGGCTTGCTGGTAATTCCCAACAGAAGAAATTCAGGTACAGATGAGCAGTTTCTCTTGTCCATTCTTCTTTGTTCATGATCTAAATAGTTACAAAACTCGTTAAGGTAATGGCCTTTTAGGGTTTGATTTTCTTTTGAATATATAATGCAGAAAATATTTACATTCTTAGGAATGTACTAGGTACACAAGCACACTAAGAAAACAGCTAACATAAAATACAGTTGTAATAAGATACAATCATAGAAAAGTAGTAGAGGAGAATGATTAAATTGAATTTTATGTCTTTATATTTATCTATGTATCTATGTATGTTTCTATGTATGTATCTATGTATCTATGTATGTATCTATGTATCTATCTATCATCTATCATCTATCTATCTATCTATCTATCTATCATTTATCTAAAGCTTTAAGTCATGATCTATCTGACTTGTCTTTATCTCCATCACTCCATATTTAGTAGAACATGTAAATAAAAAATGCTGGTCTGTGATTTCACATAATGTGAAGGGAATGAAAAATTACAGACAAATTATAACATAAGCCATATTTTATATAGTCTTATTACAGTCATAATTAATATCAATATGTTTTTACTTTGCTCATTATAAAATATATATGAATCATTTAACAATATAAGAAAATAGATGAAGACAGTCATGGTACTATTTTGGATTTTGAAGTGTTTACATAAAAATGAAATAAAATTTATTAAAAGCTATCACTCATCACTAATTACTGCCTTTTAAACTTCTGTTATTTACTTAACTGTGTTCACATGACAAAACCTTGGACAAGTAAATTAGAACTGGCAGAAAGTGACAACAACTGTTTACAGCAAATATTTTTCCTTAATTTAGCTCTTACCTTGACTTTAAGATTTAAATGCAAATATGAGTTAATTAGCAAAATTGCACAAATAAAATGCTTTTGTATTCAGTGTTTATATGAGCAGTTCTATGTGAACATTGTGGTTTTCTTTGTGTTCTATTATTTGTGCATAAAAAAAGAGGACAGAGAGGGGAGAGGGAGGGAGAGAGAGAGAGAGAGACAGAGAGAGACAGAGAGAGACAGAGACAGAGACAGAGAGAGACAGAGACAGAGAGACAGAGGACAGATAGAGAGTGAATCATAGAATAAGAGTTTAAAGAGACACTTTGACAAATGAAGAAACAAATTCATAAACATATAATTAGGAAATGTTACCTGTAGATACATGGTAGAATTTACCTAACTACACAAGCAGGAATAAAGCTACTTATTTATTCTTGAACTTTAGTTTATGTCCAGGAACCACTATAATATTTTTTCTTATAGTTTTACAAATAACCACTTAGAAACCTACCTGTGATGAGAGAATCTTTCTATCCTTCCTGTGGTACTTGAAGATAACTTGATCACATTTATTTTCATCTAAGACTGTTGAGATTTAATTCTCCTGAGGCTCTGACTAGCTCTTCTTAGATATTCTAATGTGATTAATTAGATTCCTTACTCAGTGTTTTCCTTGGGAATACCCAACCACTGCACCCATAGTTATCATCTTCACTGGTTATCCTTGACTTGATATTGAGGAGTGACAGATATTGTCCAGGGTTTTCAGTGAAACCAGTCATTCAATGAAACTAAAATTGAACTTTATTTAAGAATGTCTACATCTTTTCTTATTTGCTCTGATTCTTCCATGCCCAAGACAATTTCATATACATCTAATTTAAAGCTGTGCTAATACTATTAAAATAGTTACATTCCCATCCCTTCCTTTCCTCTCTTCAAGCATTATTTCCATGTATCTCCTTCATTCTCTTTCAAATAAATGGCCTGTTTTTCTTTAATTGCTGTTACACATACACACATGCACACACACACACACACACACACACACACACACACACATGCTTGAATTCATAAATTCCACCTGCACAGTCTACATACAGTTACTTGTATACCTCAGTTTCCAGGGCTGATCATTTGGTACTTGGTAGTCAATTGGTATGCTCTTTCCTGAGGAAGAATATTTTTTCACTCTCAACATTCCTTATTTATCTGTATTTCTTTGTTTAGTCCTGAGGCCTCTTGTGGTTTCCTTTATCAACATTATCATGTCTACTGGTATATCACCTGTTCAGGTCAAGTTTATGCACTTACGTTAGTGACACTTTATGAATAGTGTTCCTGACATTTCTAGGTGACACAATCTCACAGAAAAGTTCTTTTCTCTACTGGCTTTTACAATCTTTCCACATCTCTTTCACAATGGTTCATCAGCCTTAGGTCAAGGAGTTGTGTTGTGGTTGCTTCAATTGACACAAGGCTACACAATTCTTCATTTTGATTGGTCATGATGTTCTATAATAAGTTACCTTTTTAAAATTGTTTGTCTGATTCTTACTCTTACATGTTCTCTGTCCAAGAAACTAGTCACCTTGGTTGGCAGTCCTTTTCCAGTACAGATGGTATGAGAAAACCCTAGAGTGTGTCTGGAAATTATTCACTGTGGAGAGCTAAGAAGTATTGAGTCTCATATTCATACATGATGACTGCATCCATAGAAATGCTCACACAAGAATAAAAGTACAATACACCCAGGCCTCTATCACTGTCTTCTTCGGTTTGCTTCCATATGGACACCCACAGCACTGGATAACACTACTTGTATTCAGAATGGGTTGTAACTTCTGCTAAGCAGTCTCCCATATGCCAGTGTTCTCTGGAAATGCTGCCCAAACACACTCATAAGTGTTTCCACAGGTTTTACTTGTCTCAGAATCCAGTCAAATTGATAACCAATTGCCAACATCGTATTTTATTAAGGAGAATAAGTAAAGAACATAATTTTCTCTCCTCACCAGAAGATCTTTACCAGTAAGCATGATGTAACAGTCTCAAAGAGTAATCACTTCGATTGGGGGAAAAAAAGTTAAAGAATATCATTAATTAACCCACCTTTGTATTTGAGCAAGATGTCAAAGACAGAGAAATGATATCACATGGAAAAAAATAAACTATCTCTTTAAATCTCCAGAAATTAAATGGATGCTTCCTATTTCTACTAATTGCTATTCCCATTTAATCACAAACAGAATTGTAAGCCAATAGTTTGGACATAAAGGAAATTATTCATCCATTTCACACATTTCTTGATCCAATACAATGATGGGATAACAATTTATAGAGATAGACTATGGTGCACTAAAAGCACTTAATATTCATTTTCTATTCTTTGTAAAATTAGATTGGAGTAGACTGTGATGCTCATATATCCAAGCAAATCATAATATTTCATTCTTATATTTAGCATCTTCAGCAACAATAATGAACAAAAGTAATGTATATAAACCCAGAATTATAAGATTAACTCCACAATGTATTTAATGTTTTGCCATTTCAACTATCTTGTCAAATATGAAAGATCATATTTTAGAAACTAAGTGTGGAAGGAAATAATGAGAGTCAAAAAGAATGATTTAAGATACAACAAAGCCTGTGACATTCTGTTCCTTACTTCTTAAAAACCATAAGGAAGGGGGTTAGGACACTGTCCTTATTTCTATATCAGATGTTAATTCCCTAAAGTATAGCATCAAACACTATATTTTTCAACATAACCAATTCAGAAAGATGAGTTCATAAATCAGCTGTTTTATAGTTTAAGTCTCTTTTCACTTATTCCATGATCATTGTAATGTCTGATCTTGATTGCCAACTTGATTGCATTTGGAATCAACTCCAGCTCAAGCAGCAAGGAATGCCTGTGGGGAATTGTTTCAGTTATATCATGTGAAGTATGAAAAGGCAACCTTAAATTTGAGGCATACCTTCTGATGATAGCCCACATAAAATGACAGTGACAAAGGAAGGTATTTGCCTGCTTGCCCTTTACTTTTGCTGGCAAGTTCATCTATGCTGCTCCTGAGGCATTCCTTCACTGGCATCTGAACCTGCTTCTTCAGATTCAAATGTAGAATGAAGATCAACTGAAACATTCAGCCATATAGATTAAATATATGCTGGATTCCTGGCATTTCTGTTAGAGACACCCACTGTTGGACTAGCTGGACCACAACTTGTATGTCATTCTAAGAAGTCCCTTTTTGGTACACATATATACATACATGCATACATACATACATACATACATACATACATTATATCAGTTGTTTTCCTCTGCCTCTAAGGAAGTCTGACTAATACAATCACTTCAGCAGATAAATGGCTGACATATATGTATCCAAGTATAGTTACATGGTATAAGGAGAATGTGCTTGTGGAATATGGGTTATTTTTTATAAGTATAACATTTTCTGAATTAGTGACAATCCCTTACCACACCATTTGTTATTATTTTAATGAATTCTGTTGAATGATTTCTGCTAAGAGTGCCATATTTCTCTACATCTTTCTACGGTTCTTAATCAGAAAACACCATAGTTGAGGTCCATTTCCAGATGTAGATCACAATTCTTGAAGGTGGTAATCTAAAGTCAGGGATCTGCAGATGGTGTCCGGAGACAGCCCACAATTGGGTTTATAGACTATCTACTTCTTACTGTCTTCATTTGGCATAAAAGGCCAAGGGTCTCCTCTGCTTTTCCATGGGAACAAAAATGTCTTTTTTGAAGAGTTATCTTCATAATTTTTATCACTTTCCAAAGTTTTTCATACTAATACCATAGTTTGGAAGATAAAATCCTCAACACAACTGGATGTTAATGTGAGTTCAGGTCAAAAACACCCTATTAAAGTTTAATGGTTACATTAATAGTCTGGTAGAAACTAAGAAGTACTTCACTACAACCTATTAATTCGTCAGGGTTTTTAAAAATTCTACCCTGATATATTTTCTTAAAGAGAGTATTACACATTACTAAAGACAATAAATGAGTAGGAAATATGGTGGTCTCAAATTGTTTCTTATTATTAGACTTTTCTACAAATGCTTAGTAATTTAAAAACTGTGATATTATTGATTTTTTGTGCAGTGTAAAACCAACGAACATGATACATTTCTGTGTATTCAATGAATTTCCTTAAAACCACCTTTTATTTCTGAGCCTGACCAGGGCTTCTTTCACATCCTTGTTCCTTAGGCTGTAAATCAGAGGGTTGATCATGGGGATAATGAGAAGGTAAAAGACTGATGTCATTTTGTCTTGGTCTAGAGAGTAGGCAGAACTAGGTCTGAAATACATGAAGAGCATGGTCCCCTGGAAAATCCCAACTGCAGTCAGATGGGAGGCACAGGTAGAAAAAGCTTTGCAGCGCCCCCCAGCAGAGCTGATCTTTAAGACTGAGGATATAATGTAACCGTAGGAGATGAGGACTCCTGAAATGGTGCTCAGTTCTATGAAACCAAAAAGGGTAAATAATACCAGTTCATTGACCTGTGTATCTGAACAGGAAAGGAGTAAAACAGCAGGAAAATCACAGAAGAACTGATTAATATTGGTAGAGCCACAGAAACATAAGCTGAAGGCTAATGAGGTGTGTATAAGACCATCTATAGTACCCAACAGATATATTCCAGTTAAGAACTGATAACAAACTCTACTGGACATGTCCACAGCATACATCAGGGGGTTGCTGATGGCCTTGTACCTATCAAAGGCCATCACTGCCAGAAGCATGCACTCAATATCTATAAAGGTACATACTAATAAGAATTGTAGAAAGCAGCCAAAAAAGGAAATTGGATTATTCTCTGCAAGAAGGTCCACCAGCATCTTCGGTCCCACTGCGGTAGAGTAGGATAAGTCAGAGAAGGCAAGGTGACTGAGGAAGAAGTACATTGGTGTGTGAAGATGGGGATCCATTCTGATCAAGATGATCATTCCAATATTTGCCAGCAGAATAATAAGATAAACAACTAGAAACACAACAAATAAACCCCCTTTCAAGTCAGGGTTACTGGAAATTCCCAGGAGAAAAAAATCGGGTAATGAAGAGCAGTTTTCCTTATCCATTCTTCTTTTTTCTTGGTCTAAATGATTAAAAAAATTGTCAGTGTTATCTTAGATTGGGCTTTTCATTTCTCAACATGCTATTGTATAGCAAATGCAGGAAAATGTAATATCATTGTTAGGTGGCATGCTATGTTGCTATTTTTTGTACATAAAGTACACTAAAGAAATAGCCTCAGTACATAGTACTTTTAATATAGCTTTCTCAGTGCCAAAAGGTCCTTCTAATGAGGGAGCATAATCACCATTCATTTAAATATATACAAATATTTCATTTTTTTTCTGTCTTGACTAGATGTCTAACACCCATTTTAGGCAATGTATTTGAAATTAATAAAATCTTATCCAGGTTCAATATAATAAAAAGAAAATATTAAATTTCCCAGAAAGTCATACAGAAAAATCTCATCACTTAATCAAAAATGTTATTGTTATTAGACTTGCTGCATTCATAGCACTATTTGTTACAAGTTAACTATGAAACAAAATCAACTTTTCAGATAATAATAAAAGAAAATTAATATGGAATTGTTTCATGTTTCTAATTATTTGTTGAATATTTAAAAATGATCTGCCATTCCCTTTCACTGGAACACCAACTTTTTCTAACTTTTCGAATTCTATACAACTCAAATAAAAGTAGGAGAATATACTAATACTCACAAGAACATGTTCCTGATCATCGGAGACAGACTTTATGCCACCAAAGAATCAGAATAATCCATTTGCTTTTTATTCCTCACTGCCTTTCTCATATGTCCAAAAAGAAAGCAAAATTTTATTTTTATTCTATTTTGACCCATAGCAACTCCTAAGTGTACCTGAAATGAGGGCATCTTGCTGGCATCTCTTTGGTACAGAAAGAACAGGTTGATCACATTTATTTTCAATTATGACTGCTGGGATTAAATTCTCTTGAGGCTCTTCCTTCCCATCTTCATGTAATCCTAACATGACTAATGAGCTTCCAGGCTCAGAAGTTTGTTTTGTTTTTTCCTGGGCATCCTGAGACAACTGTCCCTGTGGCTGTTATTTCCACCCTCTACCCTTCACTCAATTTGATAATTTATGTTGATCAGAATTTTTCGTGAAACTTGACACTTAATAAAACTAAAATTGATTTTTTATGAATAATTTCCATATCCTTTACTGTTTTTCACAATTTATCCATTTTGTAGACTACCTCTTTCAACTTCAGTTTTCAAAAATAATCTTATAGACTGCTTTACTATATTTGAATTTCATTGTAAACACTTTTCATTCAATATTTTATCACCTAGAAGTTCTTCCAGATCCTTCCTACCTCTACACCCATACAATTCCATGTTCTTTCCTTCTTTCTGTCATTAGCAAACAAACAAACAGGCAAATAAATTTAAATAACAGGTTTTAAAAGCCCAAGAAACACACAAATACAAACAAAAGCCATAAAATGTCAAAAATAATATAAAAGTGAAAGATCAAGAAAAGTCAAATAAACCAGGATGAGACAAAAGGTCTTCAAAAATATCATTGAATTCATTTTGTTTTGTCCATGTACTGCTGATAATGGGGCCAGCCCTTAAGTGTATTTAATATAACCATTGAGAATCCATTGGAGAAACCTATTTTTTCCTTTGCAAGCAGGTGTCAATACAGATAGTTTCTTGGTGAGGGGTAGAAGCCCATGTCTATTTCCTTCTGTCAGTGTTTGGACACCATCTGGTTTGAACCTGTGAAGGCCCTTTGCTTGACGCCACAGTTTCTGTGGGTTCAGATGTGTATCAGTCATTTTGTGTCTAGAAGACTGTTTCCTTAGAGTCATCCCTCCCCTATGGTTCTACAATCTTTCTGCCTCCTCTTCTGCAGAGGCTCCTGAGCTTCTGAGGGGAGAAATTTTATAAAGACATCCCATTTATGACTGAGTTTTCCAAAATCTCCCAGTCTCTAAACATTGTCCTATTGTGTGTATCTGTTTTAGTCCCCATCTACTCTAAGAGGAAATTTCTCTGATGATGGCTGAGGGAGGCACTGATATACAGATATAACAAATGTCATTAAGAGTCATTTTATTCAGTCTTGGTGCAGGGAGGGGGGGACTGGACCTGCCTCAGCTGAATCTACTAGGCTGGGCTGACTCCCCAGGGGAGATCTTGCCTTGGAGGAGGTGGGAATGGGGGGTGTATTGGGGGGGGGGGGAGGCTGGGGAGTGGGAGGAGGGAGGACAGGAGAATCCGTGGCTGATATGTAAAATTAAATTAATTATAAAAAATATTTATTAAAAAAGTCATTTTATTGCTATGGTCCTTTAGCAGAACAATAGCATTTGGTTTACCCCTAAGGCCATGGTCTATCCAATTTAAAGGTTCTTAGGTTTACAGGCAGTGTCAGGTATTTTTCATTGTTGTATAGATGTACCCTAATATCCACAGCAACCATTCCTATTTCAATTATTTAATGTCCAAGCAGCCTTTACAGCACCTACAGCATTTCTTGTGATCTCTCCTATATGACCGTGTTAGTATATCACCCAACCCCCATTCCCTGGAACCTTACCACAGTGATGTCTTTGAGGATTACTAAAATCACAAGGAATCACTCAAAGGGCACTGCAAAACACTTCCAGGTCATTTAGTTAGTGTCCAAAAGACTAGACATGAACTTGAAAGTAAATTTTGTTGCATATTGTTCAAGTGCACTACGAAGAATTTGTATTTTAAAATGTGCAATAGGTAAATGCTTTAATTAAGAAGCAATACACTCCACTCTAAAATTGTGTGTTTTGAATTTTCTTTCATTTGGTAGTGGTCTTTTGAGAACACAAACTATGAATTTAATTGGAGACCAGTATGGTTATGTTACCAAATATAATGGATTTATATTTAACTATATTTATATACATATGTATAATATATCCATACATATTGCTCATTAAATATTATATATACTTCCTCAACAACCATGCTGTGTAGAAAGAAACTATGATGTAAAAAGTAACAAAAAGTTTCAAGAATCCTGTTGGCATATGTTTTAACATACTCTAATGGACTTGCACCCTAGAAATTTCTGAATGCAGTGTAATGAAGAAAACGAGGCATCCAATATTAATCATGAGGAAGATGATGTTATTTTCACTAATGTGATAAAATAGTTTAGTGATTTTTTTTTTTTACTTAAATAAAACCCCTAGTGGTCCACATAGTCTTAGAAATATAAAAAAGTGAATTATGTGTGAGTTTTCAGTCTTTACAAAGAAATATTCCCCCAGACACTAATCATAAGCAATTATGGCCAGAATAAAGCACAAATAATTATTGTATTTTATAAAAGTGATATATTATAATGTTTTAATCATTTATGGATAGACAGACTTTTTGTGTTAATATGTTTATTTCATATTTTACTAAAATCCAATAAATATGAACAACTAGTTCACAAAATAAAATACTACAGATAATGACAATTCAGGATGTCTGCATAAATATTCCAGGTGAGTTCAGAGTTTTCTCAAATGATATTCAAGAACAATAATAATACCACAATTGCTTTTTGAGGAAAAGAATAGTGCTATAAGCTTGTTTTTTTTTTATTAAGAGATTTTCTTTTCATTTTACACATCAACCACAGATTCCCCTGTCCTCCCTCCTCCCACGGCCCAGCCTTACCCCCCCCAATCCACCCACCATTCCCACTTCCTGTAGTTAGAGTTTTTTTGGCTGGCCCACAGTCAGGACAAATCTCTCTCATCTGCCAGCCCACTCAGACCCAACCAAGTAAACACACAGAGACTTATATTGCTTACAAACTGTATGGCCATGGCAGGCTTCTTGTTAACTATTCTTATATCATAAATTAAACTATTTCTATTAATCTATAAGTTGCCACATGGCTTGTGACTTACTGGTATCTTTACATGTTGCTTCTCATCACAGAGGCTAGCAGCGTCTCTCTGCCTCAGCCTCCCACTTCCCAGAATTCTCCTCTCTCCTTGTCCTGCCTATACTTCTTGCCTGGCTACTGGCCAATCAGTGTTTTATTTATTAACCAATCAGAGCAACACATTTAACATACAGAACATCCCACAGCAACTTCCTACAAGGTAAGGTCTCCTATGGGGAGTCAGCAGAGCCTGGTACATTCAGTTGAGAAGGGTCCAAGCCCCTCCTCCCTGCACCAAGGCTGAGCAAAGTGTCTCAGCATAGGCACTAGGATCCAAAAACCAGGCTCGTGCACTAAGGATAGGTCCCAATTCTACTGTCTGGGGGCCCCCTAAACAGTTCAAGCTAAACAACTATCTCGCTTATCCAGAGGACATAGTCCAGTACCATGGGGTCTCCTCAGCTATTGGTCCACAGTTCATGTGTTTCCACTAGTTTGGCTAGTTGTCTCTGTACTTTTTCCAGTCATGGTCTCGATATCTCTTGTTCATAGACTCCTTCCTTTCTCTCATCCATTGGACTCCTGGAGCTCAGCCTGGCATCTGGCCATGGATTTCTGCATCTACTTCCATCAGTTACTGATGGCAGTTAGGGTATTTACCAATCTGATTACCAGAGTAGGCCAGCTCTTGACTACTTCCAGTAGTCTAAGGTGGGGTCATCCTTGTGGATTCCTGGGAACTTCCCTAGCAGCCTGTTTCTCCCTATTCCCATGATGTCTCCATTTATTATGTTATCTGTTTCCTTGCTCTCCCAGTTCAAACCTCCCATTCCCTTATGCTGTCATCCCCTCTGGCAGTGGGATTGGGATCCATCCCTGGTGCATGAGTGGGCTTTTTGGAGCCAAGTACCTATGGTGGGAAACCTTGCGCAGCCTTAGGGTAAGGAGGAGAGACTTGGATCTGCCTCAGCTGAATGTACCAAGTTCTGCTGACTCCCCATGGGAGGCCTTGCATTGGAGGAGGTGGGAATGGGGAATGGGTAGTGAGGGAAGGCTGGAGGGGGAGGGAAGAAAGGTGTACATGTAACCAACTTTCTTATTAAATTAGAAAAACAGAGCCAATGTAAAGATGAAAGCCAAGAGGTCAGAGCTAAGAGCCTTACCCTTCCTGCTGCAGCTGTCCTCTTCAGCCAAGAGAGACCTACTTCCTGAGTGTTTGTCTTTATATAGACTTCTGTTCTGCCTTCTCATTGGTTGTAAACCCAACGACATGACCGCCTCGTCGCTGCCTGTCTGTACAGACCTCCAGGTCTTCTATGTTTGGTATTGAGATTAAAGGCGTGTGTCTCCAATGCTGGTTGTGTCGTTGACCACACAGAGATCTACCTAGCTCTGCCTACCAAGTGCTGGGATTAAAGGTGTGCACCACGAACGCCCAGCTCTGCTATGGCTTGCTATTAGCTCTGACCCCCAGGCAACTTTATTTATTAATATACAAATAAAATCACATTTCAGTACAAATAAAATATCACCATAGAAAGGAAGATCTATGGTTGGTATGTAAAATGAATAGAAAATTTCTTAATAAAAATATTTTTTTAAATTATTTCAGATCAAACAGCCATGTTTACATTTCTTTCATTGATGTTGCAGAAGTCACTGACAGAAACTACTTTAAGAAGAAGTGATTTACTTATATTTCTCATAAATAATTAAAAGAAAATCACAGCAGGTACAGAGTATTTTGTCTGTGGCAGCAAAACCCAGCAGCACTAGTGTCATGAATGACACTAGCCAGGAAGAAGAAGACAGAATGGTAATTTGTGATGAGTTATGGTTTGGTTCCCCCTCTACCAACCATATTAATTATTAGAAAATATTCATAGTTGTTCAAATAGTTACTCTTGCTGGCAAAAATTATTCAAACCCATGAGACCTGACAGACATTTTTTTCACCTCTGCATAGGTGAGACATTTGTTTAGCTTGAACTGAAGTAATTTTATTGGAAGATCATCTCACAGAATCTTCTGCTCAGTGTCCACCTGCTTACATCTGAGACATAATAGTTCTAGCAAGAAATATTTCATCCGTATGTTAGGCTTCTGAAATTTGTCCTAAAATCTTCCATATTTCAGTAGTATTTTCAGACTAATGATTCATTTCACTGTTCCTGTAATTAATATCTGTCATACCCGCTATTTATGTTCCTATCATTAAAAAAGTACTGAATTTATGAGGAAATGCAAAACCCCCAAAGTTTAAAACATGCTACTACCCATTCAATAAAGCTTAATATGATTAAAATAAAATGAAAAATGTTTGGGACATATATGCATATAATGTTATATGTATACACATGTATGCATATTTATGTATATATCAGATTTTAGGATACTTGACTGACAAACATAGGGCTCCAGATTTAATATACAGAACTAAAAATACAATAAAATATAGAAATACATACATCTTTCACAATTAAAATATCATGAAAAATAATTTTTCCTTTTAAATTTTTTTTTTCGAGACAGGGTTTCTCTGTGTAGCTTTGCGCCTTTCCTGGAGCTCACTTGGTAGCCCAGGCTGGCCTCGAACTCACAGAGATCCACCTGGCTCTGCCTCCCGAGTGCTGGGATTAAAGGCGTGCGCCACCAACGCCCGGCTCTTTTAAATTTTTTAATTGAAAATATATTCGTCTCTTATACAATACATTCCAACCGCAATTTCCCCTTAAACCACTTCTTCCAGCTTCCCCACAACCTCCATTCTCCCCCAGATCCACTGCCACACCCAAGGAGAAAGTCCTCATATTGAGGCTGGAAAAGGCAGCCCAATAGGAGGAAAAGAATCCCAAGAGCAGGCAAAAGAGTCAGAAATACACCTGTTTCCACAGTTAGGAGTACCACAAGAACATCAGGCTAACAGCCATAATATATACACAGAGGAAATTCTAAAAAGCAATCCACATATTTGTTTTAAAGACAGTGAAGTGTGCTATGCATATACCTTTATTATTTTAAACACATTTTACTTTTCATTCTTTGGAGTGCCTCTTTCACATCTTTGTTTCTCAAACTATAAATTAGAGGGTTCAGCATGGGGATTACTAGTGTATAAAAAAGGGAAGTCACTTTATCTTGATCTAGGGAATAAGAAGAACTTGGCCTGAAATACATGAAAAGCATAGTTCCTTGGAAAATTGCAACTGCAGTCAAGTGTGAGGTGCAGGTGGAGAAAGCTTTGAATCTCCCAGAAGCAGAACGGATCTTCAGGACTGATGAGATGATGTAACAATAGGAGACAAGGACTCCTGAAATAGTGCTCAGTTCAATGAAACCAAAAACGGTGAATATGACTAACACATTGACCTGTGTATCTGAACAAGACAGCACTAACACTGGAGGAATATCACAGAAGAAATGATTAATCTCGTTAGACCCACAGAAACATAAATGGAATGTCAATGTTGTATGTACCAAAGCATCTGCTAATGCCACAGCATAAACACCGGTCAATAATTGGAAACATACCCTGCTGGACATGTCTACTGAATACAGTAAGGGGTTGCTGATGGCCTTATATCGATCAAAGGCCATCACTGCCAGTAGCACACACTCAGCATCTATAAATATACAGAAAGTGAAGAACTGCATAGCACAGCCAAGAAAGGGAATAGACGTGTCCTTGGACAGAAGGTCTACCAGCATCTTGGGTCCAATAGCAGTTGAATAGCAGAGGTCAGAGAAAGAGAGGTGGCTGAGAAAGAAGTACATTGGTGTGTGAAGCTGGGGGTCCATTCTGATCAAAATGATCATTCCTAGATTTGTCAGCAGATTAGTGAGGTAAACAACTACAAACATAGTGAACAGAAGCATTTTCACCTCAGGGTTATTGGTAATTCCCAAGAGGAGGAATTCTGGCAATGAGGAGCAGTTCTCCTTGTTCATGATTCTATGTTCTTGGTCTGAAAATTTACAAAAGTCACAATGCAATAATAGCTTAGAATTCATTTTTCTGGAAAAGCATAAAACAGTTTTGAATATAACTAATCAGAACATTATTTAATATTTAAATAAATTTTCATAAAATCTAAAAACATTTCAGAAGAAAATGTAATGTTTAAATCAGTGCAGCACTGTTAAGGAAAACATGGAATAAGAAATTCATACACTTTGAATTTAGATCACATAATTCTTGATCTGTATTAACTTTGTTTGCTCTCTTTCACTTATTTTCAGGCAGTAGATTTAAATATAGTAAAACTTGATTTCTAACCTGACAAGCCATAAGGGATATCAGATGAGATAATAATAATAACAGTAATAATAATTAAACATGCCATATGATAAAATAAGGTTTTCAATTTTTATAGGCTATTATTCACTGCATTGTTTCAGCAGGATTTGCTACCAGCAGATATCCTTTAATATAATAAAATGATTATAGTAAGGAGTCCTTGTAGGTTTTACTGGGTGTGAAGTATTATTTGCTGAAATGTCTGTAACTAATCACCATTTGTGTGCCAAGATTTATAAGCACTGAACATCACTTACCTAAGTCCAAATGACAAAAGCTAAATAAAACATACAAGAGGAGCCAAGAGTGACAGAATACAGCAAAAGCCTCACCTTGTTATTGATTTCCATTTTTCTCATTTTTAAAATTTTTAATTTTTTTTAAATTAGTATATATTTTTGTCATATTCTTCCCCTCCCCCAAATCTTTCCAGGTACTTTCTCCAGTCCTACCCATGTAAGTCAAATACACTAAGATCAAAAGAAAGACTGTCACTGGTCATTAAATGACACTCATTTTCTCTCTTTTTTTTATACATCATCAGCATGATTTTTAACATTTTCAAAGACAGTAAAATTTAATTTATTTTCATTTTCAAACACTGCCATTCTGAAACCTACCTGAGATGAGTGTCTTCCTGTCCTATTCTCTGGCACCTGAGCATAGGAAGATCCTTTTATTTCAACTAGAGACTGTTGGGACTTAAATCTCTCAAGGCTCTTCATCCAGGCTTTTATTTAAATATAATAATTAGATTTCTCACTATACTTTCCCTTATGAGTCATGCAACAGTTTTACCAAAGTTTTACATTTTCATCTTTCTTACTGACTCCATCTTGACCAATGACAGGCATTGACTAAGTTCCTTTTAAAAATATGTCACATGGTTATTATGAGTTGATTTGTTCATACCAAAAGTAGAAATCCACATAATATGAATTTTTATCATAACAATCATATTAATTTTAGGGTTTATTCTATTTCTTCTATTGTGACTAAGCAAAAAGTATGAAACTCTTACAAGGTTTTATTAACTCTTTGTCTCATTTACTTCCCAATCTTTATAAATATCATTGTGTGTCTTTAAAAACTCTGTAACAATGGATATATATTTTCCAATCTCTGTTATCCTGACATATATGTCTAATATATATTCTTATAGTCCCTAGATACATGTGTGAAAAATAGTTAATTAAAAGGTTCTATTAAAATATTTTCATATGAGTAGAGTGACAAATTTTCAAAAAAGCTAGAAATAGAGGTGAAGTCTGTTTTGAGTAGAAGATTTTATATGTATGAGGATTATTGTTTTTTTAAGAATTTTAACGGTGAATCTTTAATGTCCTAAGAGATTTCATATCTCACTTTCTAATTTTGTTGGACTTCTTTTGTACAAAATTTCTGAATTGTGTTGAACATAGAGATGAAGTCATATGTATATTCTCACTTACCTAAATTTGATCTCATACACAAAAGTTAGATATTTTAATAAAAATATATAAATATAGGAATAAGCAAATGAACAGGAAATTTAATAGAGGCAATTTGAGTTTATGAATAAACCTGAAAAACATTAAAGTTCATTTAAGCTTATATATGTATGTATCAAATATATGTACATAGATATTTATTTATTATACATATACATTTACTTATATTTTAAATTGATTAATTTTATTTATTTATTTATTTAAAATAAAGTCTTCTCTCATACAATACATCCCAACCACAGTTTCCCCTCCCTTCACTCCTCCTGGTTCCTGTCACCTCCCTTCTTCCCCAGATCCACTCCCCTCCATTTCCTCTTCAGGAAAGAGCAGGCCTCTGAGAGATGACAGCCAAACACAAAAAAACAAGATCTGATAAGACAAGGAAAAGTCCTCATTTACAGGTTGGAAAAAACAACCCAATAGGAGGAAATGAGTCTCAAGAGCAGGCAAAAGAGTCAGAGGCACAACCACTCCCATTATTAAGAGTCTCACAAGAACACCAGGCTAACAGCTATAATAATATTCATGTAGAGAACCTGGTACCGACCCAGGTTGCTTGCCTTTATAGTCTCTGTGAGCCCATACAAGCCCTGTTCATTTGATTTGGTAGGCAATGTTCTCTTGTTGTCCTCTACCCCTCTGAATCCTACAGTATTTCCTCCCCCTCTTCCATGGTGTTCCCAGAAGTCTGAAGTATTGGTTAAAATATTAAGGCAACTCCACGTAGTTAAAAGGGAGGTTTATTTTGTGGGGTAACTTACAAGTGAATGGATAGGTTACAGGGTCTGGGAAAGGTGTAGCACAGCCCAGTGGTGTTCTCTGGAGAACTCTGCCGGGACTACCTCCAGCATCCAAGGTCCAGGAACTATGAGAGACAGCGCATCTGGATCTGGGGTCTTCAGGGTCCTCTCTTGGCTCTGCCTTGTAGGTGTGACAGTTACTGAAGCCTCAATGGGGGTGGAACTTCCAGATCAAAGCTGGAATGGCTACCCACTACATCTCACCCTTTTGTCTAAATAAGAAGGTTCTAACCTAATACAAGACTATATACAATAGGAAGGGTTATCAAATATTGTCCAGGGAATATGAGGGAAAATGACCTAGCTAAGATGGAACTACAACCAATGCAAACAATATCAAGCAAGAAACACATACTAAAACCCAGAGAAGTCTAGAGCATAGGTAAATGGCATGTTAGTTACAAGGATCATTCCAAAAGGTGTCCTATCCTAAAGAACCTGAATCTAATACATAATATTTCTATCTAAGATATTATATATATATACTAAGTTGTAACTATAATTGCTAGGCTTCAATCCGATCAAAGACCTGAGAAGGAATATAATGGTATCTGAGAAATGGAAGATGGATGCAAGCAACATTTGGGAATCCTGCAAGAGTAGACAGAGACAGCTGGCAGCCTGAACAGTCACCTAATGTTTCTCAACATTGTTGTTGCATTCAAATTGGCTACAGGCCTAGAGTATCTGACAGACCATTTTCAGAAGCAGGAATTCTGAAAGACCATCTTATCCTGTCTTGGCAGAGTTCAGAAGTCACTTTTCCTTGTGTCCTACTTGCCCAGAAGGACAGCACTCGTATTGTCAGCAGTTGAGGCAAGGGCAGTTCTTTGCCCAGTAGGCCATTTTGTGCTAAGAAGACAAACTTCCAAATGGAAATGTCTTAGAAGCCCAACGTTCTCTCGGGATCAAATTGGTGCTGCCAAGAGCAATTGTGTCTCACGTCAACAGAATTCTAAGTTATTTAAATGCCATATTCTCTAGGTACATGAAGTATTTGAAGACTACCTGTCCATCCATCCTATGTTATCTGTAAATCTGGATAACCTAACTAACATAACTATAGAGATGACAAGCATAGGTGACTATAAACCTATGTCTTATCTACCTAAATAATCTAAGGACTAAGGCTTCCTGTAAACAAGGTAAACAGTCAATAAGCAAATGTACGGTAAAGGATGATGTCTTCAAAATTGTAACAATACACAGGATATTTATAACAGAGGTAGGAATGTATAGTGCAATATGCAATATGACAATAATCTTAAATATATATCAATATACAGAATATCCTAAACAGAAATAGAATGTATATAAAGTATGACAGATATAAATTTACATTTGTATCAATATACAAATAATTCAAATAAGAGTAGAAATATATATACATTATAACAAATATAGTTCTGTGTTTGTATCAATATACAAATCATCTTAAACAGGAATATAAAAATAGTTTATTTTTGTATCAACGTATAAGAATCCATAACAGTGCAAATTACAGGGCAAATTATCTAAGGCTGCTATTTTACTAAATTTGTTTATTACTATATATAATTATCTACCATAATATCGTATACCTATCCATTCCACTTCGTCTTTTCCTTTTACTGTTTTTTGGGGTTTTTTTGTTTTGTTTTGTTTTTTGAGACACTTTGTGTTCTTAAGGAGAATACTGAGTCTAATATTTTCTTCCACCCCCAATCCTATAACCATCATCCATAACCCTGAGAAATATGAAACTTTAGGGAGAAAGGGCGTCGTTTTCTTAGAATTGCTTCCTGCTGTTTTGGGGGTGATGGTATCTCTGTTGGGTATTGTAAGAAAGCTCAGATAGTTAAATCTCAGTTAGACTAACTGTAGATTCTGCAGCAAGTCTCAAAGTAATGGGTAAGGTTGTCTGAGATTCTGGCAAGAATTGTAGTAAGATGACGATTACCATGGCATCATTCTGGATTGGGTAGAGTTGTTGTTGTTGGGGCCCCATCTTCCTTCTGGAGACTTCAGAGATTGCTATTGGAAAAACTTATTTTTTATCAAAATGGAAAGTTTGGATTTAAAGATGACTGACATGTAAGAAAGGATTCTGAGAAATCAAGAGTGAGCATGGAGAGAATTAGAATCTTGAAGACAATGGTCCCTTTTATTGGTTTCCTTCTGTCCCACAACAGAGCGCTCTTCTGATACAGGACTGAAGAATCTCTCAACCTTTTGTTTTTTATTTTTTAGCAATATACTTGGGTTTAGAGAAGGAGTGAGCCAATTCCATCTCCAAAGCCAGGTTGGTTTATAAGTGAATTGGAACCACAACTTTTCTAGATTGAAAGAGATATAGATGTTAGGCAGTGAGATTTTTTTACCCTGTGTAGATTGGTACCAACAGATTCCTTTATTTCTGCTGTAGACATCTAGATATCCAAGGCCTTATGATTTCTGGAAGATGGGTATTTCCATTATCCTGGAAAGACAAAAACAGAACCCTGCCCCAACCTTTGATTGTTAAAATTTTCTTACAACTTGTAGAGATGTCCCATTGGTGGATGATCTTTTACTTCTCCTCATCAAGAGGTTTCTCCTGTTCAAATCAAATTTTTATTAATTTTGTTGGTATCCATAGCATTTCTTCTCCTGCAGAAACAAAAACATAACCCCTTCCCCAATGTAGGAAATATCCAGGTTTCCATTCTGAGGTCAACACATCTTTGAAATAAACCAGTTGGTTTAGCTCAGGAGTTTTGTCTGTCATCCAATGTCGCTCTGCAGCTGTTGTTCCTTTCTCATCAGCATTGAGAAAATTCAAGGTTAATAAAGCACTATTCAATCTATTTCTAGGAGTCATTGTTACCTGTTGCTGTTTATTTAGCATACCCTTTAAAGGTCGATTGGATCTTTCTATGACTGCTTGGCCTGTGGGATTATGTGGTATACCTGTAACGTGCTTTATATTGTAATAAGCAAAAACTGTCTCATTTTATTGGAGACATACACTGGGGCATTGTCTCTCTTAGACTAACCATTACACTGAAGGGAAGGGACCCAATGGTGACACCTAATTTGGACACTCTCTGCTCCTCTCTGATCTGCTGGCATAGGATCTACTGGCTTAGGAAGCCTATATGGTGACTCCTGGACCAGAAACCAATCTATGAGTATAGTAGAATATCATTAGGAATCATTTCATTGATTTTTAATATTTATTTATTTATTTATTTATTTATTTATTTATTTATTTATTTATTTTGTCAGTCATGTTTGGTTCTACCCTAGGACTCTGAGCTATCCAATCTTCTGTCCCTTGCCATCTAAGCAATATAGAACATAGAATCCCTCCCATGGCATAAGCCTCAATTTAAACCAAATATTTTTTGTCCACTTTCAAATGTTTTATGCCACCATTGTCCCAGCATATCTTACAGGCAAGTCATATTGTAGGTGGAGGCTTTTGTGGTTCTGTTGGCATCTAGGTTTCTGTTTCCATACCCTGCAACATACCTTCTCAAGATAAAGAGACTAGGACATTGGGTGAAGGCTCCAAGTCTGCTTCAGTTCAACATCTCTACATTCAATGAGCTAAGTAGAAGTTGTCCTTGGCATTGGACCCCACTGGTAGTTGTCAGAGTGCAACCTTTTGCCCTACCATTAGCTTAGGTTGTTTAGGGATCTCCATGGGACCTCCTTTGCCAACAACTCAACTGAACACAACCCAGTTCAAACACGGGAATCTTTATCTGCCAACAAAAGATGGCCAGCTCAAACTCCTTATCTTCCATTACTAAGAGTCCCCACTAGGGTCACTCTCATAGGTTGCAGGAAGTTTCCATTTCACTAGGTTTTTACATGGCCCCCAAATATTCCCCAATGCCAGATGTCTCTCACTGTATTCTGTCCCTCCATACCCTCACCCATCTCTCTCTCATCCCTGCCCCACTCATTCCTGCTCCACACATAGAATCTATTCTATTTTCCCTTCCCAAGATCCATGCTTCTCCTCTATAGCACTCTTCATTACCTAACCTCTCTTTGTGGGTTTCAGCCTGGTTATCATTTACTTAACAGCTAATATCCACTTCCAAAGGAATAAATACTGTATTTGGCTTTCTGGATCTGGGCTACGTTAATCGGGATGATTGTTTTTTCTAGTTGCATCCATTTATCTGCAAATGCTATGATGTTGTTTTCTTTGACAGCCAAATAATATTCCATTGTGTAAGTGTACCATGATTTCTTTATCCTTTCTTCAGTTGAGGGACATCTAGGTTGTTGTCAGTTTCTGACTATTATGAAGAGAGACACAATGAACATTGTTGAGCAAATGCTTCTGTGGTAGGAAGAAATGTTCTATGGGTATATGCCCAAGAGTGATATAGTTGTGTGATGTGATATTTTATTTATGCTCTAACAATAAAGCTAGCTTGGGAATAAGAGGACAAAGTCAGCCACTATATTAAAAATAGAAGTCAGGCAGTGGTAGTATATGCCTTTAATCCTAGCATTCAGGAGGCAGAGATTCATCTGGATCTCTGTGAGTTCAAGGCCACACTGGGAACAGAGCCAGGCATGGTGGCACATGCCTTTAATCCAAGCTCTAACTAATCATAGAAGTCTGGAAGTCTGTACAGACAGATAGGAAGTGATAGAGCTGGGCAGAAAGAGGAAGTGATGTAGGTAGGCAGAGATAGGAAGTAAGATGGAAGGGCACAGAAAGGTATATAAAGCACAAGTATATAGGAAGTAGCTCTCTTGGGCTGAGGATTTCCTAGTGCCTCCGTGTTTCCTATTAATAAGGCCATTTAGCAATTTGTGTTACAGCTGGGTTTTAGGAAGATGTTTCCAATTTTCTGAGGAACCACTATATTGATTTCCATAGTGGTTGTACAAGTTTGGACTCTCACAAGTCATAGAGGAGTGTTCTCCTTGCTAAACATTCTTGTCAGCATGAGCTGTCACTTGTGGTTTTGGTCTTACCAATTTTGACAGGTTTAAAATCAAATTTCAAAGTAGTTTTGATTTGCATTTCTCCAATGGGTAAAGATGTTTAACATTGCTTCAAATGTTTCTAAACCATTTGAGACACCTCTACTCAAAATATTCTGCTTAGACCTGTACCCCTATTTTTATTGGAATATTTGTAGGTTTTTATTTTATTTTTATTCTTTACATATTCCACCCTGACCTCATTTTCCCCTACCTCTACTCCCCCCAGTCACCTACATACCTCCTCTCTCTCCCAGAACTACTTTTCCTCCTTCTATTTACCTCCAAAAAAATAGACCTCCCATGAATATCAACTGAACATGGCATTTAAAAAAGTCAATGCAATGATTCCTAATGATATTTGGTTATACTTATAGGGCCATGCCTAGCTCAATTGTCATCAAAGAAGCATTGTCCAACAACTGATGAGAGCAGATGCAGAGACTCACAACCAAACTATTTGAAGCCAGGGAAATCCCACAGAAGAGGGGGAGGAAGGATTATAGGAACCAGAGGGGTAAAGGATATCATAAGAACACAACCCACAGAATCAACTACGCAGCGCTCATAAGGGCTCACAGACACTGAAGCAACAATCACAGATCCTGTATGTGGCTGAGCTAGGCCCTCTGCATATACGTTATGGTTGTATGGCTTCGTGTTCTGGAGGGACACCTACCACTGGGATAAAGGGTAACTCTGATGCTTTTGTCTGTGATTGTGAACTTTTTGCTTACTACTGAGTTGCCTTGGCCAGCCTTGATATGTAGGTTTGTGCATAATCTCATTGGAATATTTGTCTTTTTTAATGTCTAGTTTCTTGAGTTATTTATATATTTTGGATATTAGCCTTCTGTCAGATGTAGGGTTGATAAAGATCTTTTCCTATTCTACAAGTTGCTCTTTGTCCAACTGATAGTGTCCTTTCCTTTACAGAAACTTTTCAGTTTCATGAAGTCCCATTTAGTAATTGCTGATCTTAGTTCCAGTGCTATCTGTGTTCTGTTCAGGAAGCTGTCTTCTGTGCCAATGTGTTCAAGGCTGTTCTCCTCTTTGTCTTCTATCAGTTTCAGTGTATCTGGTTTTATGTTGAGGTCTTTGAAATATAACCTTGTAATTCTTTTTTTTTACTTTTAGGGTTTCTGGTGAGATGTCTGATGATAATCTGAAATGATTATTTTTTAATGTTATAACTTTCTTCTGACATTGACTGAACCATGTATTTTTTTAGAATTTATAATTGCATCATTTGTCCATTTTATTTACCCATTCACATCATTCCATATATGGCCCCCTTGCTTTTTTTTCTTAATTTGAGGCCCCATTTTTCATTCTTCAGGGTGTATCACATTCCTTCATGTTTCTTTCCTGGTTTTTGTTTGTTTTTCATGTTTCTTTTTTATTTAGTCTGGATTCACTACTTCATCTTCAGGTCCTGATATCCTATCTTGTACTTCATCTATTTTACTAATAAAGATATCCTTTGATTATTTTTTTTCAGTTGAGCTATTGGGCTTTTCAATTCTATCTTCATTACAGCTTGAGTTTCCTTTGGTCTCTCTACTTAAATACTGAATATCATTCCCAAGTACTATATGTCTCCTCATTTCCATGTAGTTTCTGCTTGTGGTTTCTTGGGCTTTTTATTATCCTTAAGTTCTTTCTCCTTAATTTCACTGAGCAGTTTCTTTGTCTTTTCTGAAAATGCTATGAATTATTTGATGATGATTATGATTGATTTTTATATATTGTATCCTGAGAGTTATCAAGGTTACCCTCAATGACAAATATTTCTATAGTACTGGTAGTTTTGAAGAGAAGAAACTAACTTGATTTCTCATCTCATATCACTGGTATTTTTTTGATGAAATCTGGACTTGTGGATTTCTTCTGAGTCTGATATGGACAGAGAAGTGTGGGACACTAGAAAGGGTGTGGATGCAGTTTGAGCCTAAAGTTTGGAAATTGCTTGGGAGTAATGAAGACTGGTAGACATAGCGTATTGTCCTAGAGAAAAGAATGCACCTCCTAGTGCAAGATAGGAATATGAGGTTGGATCTTGCTGAGTGGGGAGATTAGATACAGCACAGGAGGAACTGGTGGGAGGTAGAGGCATGGAATGTGAGACTGGGGTTAATTCTGCAGTATTAGAGGAAGGGTGTGGATAGGGATGGTCATGGAGACTCATTGGGATATAACCCAGAGAAGTATATGGGTCAGCTGGAGGTACATAATTGGATGTGATTAAAAAGAGGCCAGAACCTCTGAAGTAAAACCTTTATTTTGCTAGAACAATGGATGCTGGCCATCTGGAGCTGAATAATAGCTTTGATTAAGAAGATGCCAGGGTCACTGAGGTAAAATCTTCTTGGAAGTGTTTCCACAGAATCAGCACATGCAAGCTGTGTTGCAGAGACCACCAAGGTTGAATATTGTGCTGGCAGCAAACTTGGCTATGTGTAAGACCAAGGTGGTAATGTTTTTGAGGGAATGAAGGGATCACGGAGACAAGAGAAGCCAGGAGAGGCCATTGGTAAGGTACAGGTTGTGTAGCAGTGGAAGGTGAGGACTGAAGGTGTCATGAAGGGAAATTGAGAATTTGAACCATGAAAAGAGCCCAAGAAAGGCTATTGGTGCACAACCATTGGTTGATATGAAAGAAGTGAATAATTTCAGATCCTATTAGTTGATGGAAAGCAAGTATTGAATTTCACAGTTAATGCCGGAATGAAGTCAATACTAATACTCTATTCCACATGTATGTTGAATCCTGGGGCGGAAGAGTCATATGCCATATCCTAGCTTCTATTTCAGTCTTGAGTTCCAAAATGGTGTATTTTTAATAGTATGTGCTTGGGAATTTGAAAAGCCCAATTGGTTCAATATGATTATTGTACTTTGGGACATTTGATAAGGTTTTAAATTTTCTCCAACTTGTTTCATATCTATTCTAACTCATATATGATAGAAGTATCCACAGTTATAATAACTATGTGGATGATAAAACAGTATACGAGAGGGAAATGTGTTCATTATTGGCAAGCCATTATTACTCCTGCATTATTTATTCATTAATATATTTCTATCAATGCTTTCTCATATGTTACTATCTTATAAAATGTTTAATTACAAAACAAATTATCAAAGTCTAGCTGGTATCAAAATTATAGATTTTGACATAGTGGAGTACATTTTATTCCCATGCTCAAAGTGAGCAGGGTAAATAATGATTACACGATTTTAAGGCAGCAGCCATATTTAGCTAAATGAAAGCCTCATTTCAAGAGGGCAAGAGAGAGAACTACACAGAGATGTAGAAAGAGAAGAAGCAGGCACAGAGGGAGAGAGAGACAAAGAGACAGAGCATTGACAGAGACAGAAAAAATAGTGAGAAAGAGGATGAGAAAGGGAGAGAAAGAGAGAATGATATAGAAGGAGAGATATGGACAGGGTGGGAGACAGAGATGTGAAGAAATGAGTAAGTGTGGGAGAGGGACAGGATGGAAGAGTAGAGAAGGGGGAAGAGAGGGAATGTGATGAGAAATAGAGAGGAAAGGGTTTGAAGAGAGAGAAGAGATGCAATCAGATACATATGCCACAGCTCAGTTATGAGTTTGTTGTGTCACATCATGGCACCGACAGATCTGATTTCTTGAAAAAACTCAACTTTCATTTCACTGACAATCTAATTTTACTGGTGTCTCTTAGCATAATGAGCTACAAATATCTCTAGTATTCACTAATTCATTCCTGAATATTCTGTTCTTATGAATTTATCTTCTCCAAAAGTACCTAAAACCTTATATCATTGCTTCAAGGATTAGAAACTCAGTGTATAGAAAAACCACAGTATTGTTCACAAGTCACCACTTTTAAGACATTACAAGTTAATAGAAAATGGGATGGTGATGGAAAACCCTAAATCATTTCATTAATAACAAAATTTAGCATAGATATTTACAAATGATATATGGTCCTAAATTACCACTTTTTTTTTTACCATAGGTCATAATAAAATGAGATTCACAATTTGTTGAATTTTGAAATAGTCATACACACTGGAGCACTTCACACTTGTATCAACCCCATTTCCTTAATATCTAAAATTGAAGGGAACAATTAAAATATACTCTGTTCTATGTGTTCTGTCAAATGTAGAGATGATATCTACGCATTTTAAATTAATTTGTTCATTCCCTAAACATCAGAAAAATTATTACAGAAGAGATGGACAATAATTAAAGAACTCAATAAAATACATGTGTATTTACTTTTCTTTTTCATGAAAATAATACCTACATCTTGGTAGATTCACTACACTAGCATCTCAAGCTATTATGTGTTAAACAGACGTTCTCTCTGTGTATCTAAGTGTGTTGTTAATACAGTTAATATTCCTTTATCAATGCTAAATATCTGTTCAAAGTATTATGTTTTTTATTACATTATGCTGTGGATATCGCTCTGTATAAACAAACACTGATTGGCTGGTAGCCAGACAGGAAGTATAGGCAGGACTAACAGAGAGCAGAATTGAGGGAACAGGAAGGCAGAGAGGGAGACTGCCTGGAGCCACCGCCATGACAAGCAAGATGTAAGGTACCAGTAAGCCACGAGCCACATGGCAAAGTATAGATTAATAGAAATGGGCTAAATATAAGAGTAAGAGCTAGACAATGATAGGCCTGAGCTAATGGCCAAGCAGTTTAAATAATGTAAGAGTCTGTGTGTTTGTTTTATAAGTGGGCTCCAGGACTGGCGGGACTTGATGGGAGATGGAGAGAAATTCTCCAGCTACAACATTATGTAATTAATTCCTGTTTTATCTATAAAAGATAATATAAATTAATTATAGAGTAGAAATGTTCAGTACTTCAGTAAAAAAAATACTTATACTCAATTTTGGGATACTATTAAAAGAAAGAATGATTTTCACAATGATTTAAGGGTATAATTTTAAGAATAGCATTGATAAGGAAAAGAGGATAGGAGAAAATTATTTTTGTATAACAAAATATCATTATGAAAGATTAAAATGGCAAATAAGGAAAGGAACAACATTGCACTAAATCACAGATTAGATAACTAAGGATCCCTGTACACACACATGCCTAACCATGGCTCCTTTCACTGCTCTTCCTAATTTAGTCCAGTAACATTTGTTTATTTTCCAACTGATTTGCACTGGTATGACTAAACAGCCATATAATTTCAAGCCTTATGATGAAATCCCTTTCTCCCTCATACATGTGTGTGTATATATATATATATATATGTTTTATATTTAAGGGACCTCACTTTCTTCCAAGAAACTTTTTATCCTGCAGATTGCTCTAGGCTATGATCAAAATCCTTTGTAGCTCAGAACAAAATATAATTTAATTCTTTCCTAAAAATTACAATTGCTTTGAGTGTATAGTTAATGTCTACACCTTCTACTTGAATAAAAGATTAATTTTTAACAACCTAAAGGTTCCTATGTATTTCAAAATGAAGAAATAAAATATTAAAAGCCAACCAAGAAAACTCAAAAAGCCTAATACGATTAAAATTGACTAAAAGGCTAAATACAATTATTTTTACAACTGAAATAATCAGGAAAATTTCTCCAGATATGTACAACATACAAATTAAAGAGAAATAATGAAACATGAATCATTAGTGTATCCACATTATCTTATCTCTAAAATTAGGAGAAAATATGTATTTAATCAGTTAAATGAGGTGACCCAACTTTCCTATGATTCATGAAATGTATTTTTGTACAAATCACTACTATAACTTGGACATATATACACACATAATACAATTATTTAAACTAATTTTTATTTCTCAGTTTGTATAGGGCTTCTTTCACATCCTTATTCCTCAGGCTGTAAATCAGAGGGTTTAACATAGGAATCACCAGGGTGTAAAACAGTGAAACCATTTTGTCTTGATCTAGGGAGTAGGAAGAACTTGGCCGAAAATACATAAAGAGCAGAGTTCCCTGAAAAATTGCAACTGCAGTCAGGTGAGAGGCACAAGTAGAGAAAGCTTTGAATCTCCCCTCATCAGAACAGATCTTCATGACAGATGAGATGATGTAACAGTAGGAGACAAGAAGTCCAGAAATGGTGAACAGCTCAAAAAACCCAGAAAATATAAACATTGCTAACTCATTGACCTGTGTATCTGAGCAAGATAGTAACAGGATAGGAGGGATATCACAGGTGAAATGATTAATCTCATTTGACCTACAGAAACATAACCCAAATGTCATTATACTATGCATAACAGTATCTATCATTGCTAGTAGGTAAACTCCAGCCAGGAGTTGGTAGCAAACCCTACTAGACATGTCTACTACATACATAAGGGGATTGCTGATGGCCTTGTACCGATCAAAGGCCATCACTGCCAACAGCATGCACTCAGCATCTACAAAGATACAGGCGAAGAAAAACTGCAAGGCACAGCCAACAAAAGATATAGATTTGTCTTTGCCCATTAGGTCCACCAGCATCTTTGGCCCAACTGCAGTTGAATAGCAGAGGTCTGAGAAAGAGAGATGGCTAAGAAAGAAGTACATTGGTGTGTGAAGCTGGGAATCCATTCTGATCAAAACAATCATTCCAATATTTGTCACAAGAATAATGAGATAGATGAGAAGAAATACAATGAATAGAACCACTTCTATGACAGGGTTATTAGTAAGTCCCAATAGAATAAACTGTGTGATTGAGGAGCAGTTTCCTTCATCCATTCTTCTTTGTTCTTTGCCTAAATGGTTCAAAAAGCATTCAAAGAATAGGATGACTGGGATTTAATTTATCTAGGCAAGAAAATTGTCAATTTTCAGACTCTAATTTCATTATGTAGAAAATATTCTGTGTATCCATAAAATCAGACAGAAATCACTCTTAAAGTGGCATGATCACCAAATATTCCCTCAAATATTTGAAGTGGGCAGTTAATCATTTTTAATATAAATTAATAAATAGTTCCTGACATGATTTTTCTTACTCATTTTAAGGCTATAATATTGAAAAGGTGAAAATAAGTTATCAGATTACAATTCATCTGAAAGAAACAACAGAACTGAGTAGGAGATCCAGTAATGAAAGACTAAACATTTCATAAAATTGAGGAAAGGATCATAGTTTACCCTCTCATCATAGCATCAAATGCAAACAAATCCATGGAAATTGCTATGGTATGATTTTGTGACATTTTCTTACTGACACCTATTTCATTAGAGCATCTGGTACTTGTCACCACTTATTGCTTTTGGGATGTGAAGGACAACACACCAGACTCCACATATTAAGTCCTTACAAAAGAAAGTGATAAAGCCAGTGTTAGAAAATGCCTCTGCATTAAGTCTACCAAATGTTTGATTACAACTGTATGAACCTAACTCTAAATGTAAGTATAAATAATGTTGTGAAAATACAGATTGAAGGTCTTCTCTATCAGCTTCCCACTTTGTTCTTCAATGTCAACTTTAGAAGATTTTGTACTATATATTCAAATACTTTCTTCAAATTCTACTTCACACAGACTTTATTTCAAACACTTAGAAACAAGAGCTCAATTCTCCTCTTGCATTAATGTGAATTTACAACATATACTACTTCCAGTCAAACTTTAGAGTCATTACGGTATCTTATTCTCTTTACTAAGTCAAAGATGTAATATAAATTCATAAATAGGTAATTACATACTGTTATATTAATAAAGCATGTTTACATTTATCATTCTCTTTCCCAGTGTTATTTTCTATAGAGTAAATGGAAGTGGAGGGCTTGCCCAAATTGTCAGAATATTGTCACACTTCTACTTTTTGCCTTGCTGGTAAATGTCTAACATACGGGGCTTGCCCTAGGTAGTTTTAAAATGAAAGAAATGCTCATGTGGGAAATACATAAATTTTGATTTAAAAAATGCCTTTGCATCATTGATTTCAAATAACCTGAAAATGCCTAAAGACATTAGGGCTTCTGTTAAACAAATCTTCTGTTTCTTGTATTTATATTTGTTTTCATAGGTGTGTACCAGAGAATGCTTATTCATGTACATTGATGCATGAAAGTACTTTTTCTATACTGAGTCCTTTTGTCATGGAAATCCTATGGAGATGAATTCAGATGGTTTTGTGTTTGTAATGCTTTGATTTTTTTTTATTTTTGAGCTAAATGAAAAAATTATTATGCCATATCACTTACACAGTTGTTTTAAGAACCAATCTTGGTTTCTAAATGAACCACTGAAATTTTATGAAATTACAGAAATAGAAAATAAAAACAGTCAAATTCACACAATTATAGCAAGAAAACAACACTAGCCACTATATTTAGAGTGCGAAGTTGTGGGCCACTCTAATCAATGTGATCATTCATTGATTTTTCTGGCAGAATAGGGAGATAAACAATCAGAAACACCAAGAATAAAAGCCACTTTCATGTCAGACTTACTAATAATTCTCAGGAGAAAAAATTCTGGAAATGAAAAACAGTTCTCTTCATTCATTTTTCTCTTTTCTTGATCTAAATCATCTGAAAAATTATCAGTGCTGTGTTAGGGTAGAACTTTTGATCTGAATAGGTGAAGTTATTATGCACAAATCAAAACATAATGTCATTGTTATATAGTCTTATGATATGAACTAAACTGAAGAAGGCAAGAGGAATTTTGAATATTTAACAAAGTGTCTGTTGTAGAAGTTTAAAACACATTGAGTTACAAAGGTAGATGTAATTCATTATTTTCTTTACTTGCCTAAGTCTCTGCTACACATTATCAGTAAATATATTTGATTAATATAGAAACTCATGCAGATGCAATATAATAGAAAGAAAATACCAATTAACTGAAAAGCCACACAGATTTTCTTATTCTCTTAATCAACAACTTCAGATTTCCTATCCTTAAATACACTAACTGAATTTGATATTGTTTGCTTAAATTAGTTATGAAATACTGCCACCTTCTCAGATAATAAATGCAAGTTGTTCTGGCACTATTAGTAATTTGATTGCATTTACTAAAAATGAAAATTATTTATTTAAAAGTTTGACCACTCCTATTCATTGGTTCACAATTTCTTAACTGCTGCTTTTTTTTCCTGCTAGTTTGTGTTGGTTTTTTGTTTTGTTTTGTTTTTCCACCTAGGCCCAACTTATGAATCTTCAGAAGACTTAAGAACCCACAAAAAGAATTGAAATAACAAAGTGTAACTAATACCACATTTTGGCGCACAGATTGACTATTTATTTCACTGAAAATGAGTGCAAAAAGAAAGGTCTGTTACATTGCCTGTTTCCTGTCTAACATGGGAATTTGTGTGTTCACATGATAAGGTGTTTTTGAGTTTATTTGTAGTTACATGAAAAGGTAAATGTGGACTGTGGTGTATAATCCCAAAATATTGTGGTTTATGTCATATGGACACGAGTTGTTATATATTGTTATCCAATTTGTATACTGTGTTATTATTTAAATGAAGATAGAAGAAATGAATAAGTTTCCCATACCACATCATGAGTATGCAGTATTTAAAAGGGAACTGTATAGTAATATAATGTGCCATAATAAATGTAAAGGTATCATATACCCCTACCAGCTATATTCAAGTAAATGAAGGCACTATTATTCTCAATTATTTAATAATATATGTCTCTTAGCATTAGGTGGCAGAATTCATGTAACTACATAAGTTGATTAAGCCATGAACTAATTCATTCATCAATTGTATTACTCATGTTTCAAATAAATTACAATGTTATTTTCTTCTACTTTTGCAAATAACCATCCCTAAACCTACCTGAGCCCAGAGGGTCTTTCCATCTTTACTTGCAATACCAGAACAAAGTGGATCATCATTTATTTTCAACTGGGACTGTTGGGACATAAATCTCTTGAGGCCAAGCCTTCCTATTTGCTTCATCCTAGTGTAGTACTTAATGAGCTTCCTGGTTCAGTATTTTCCTGGGAATACTCAACAACTGCATCCCTGACTGCCATCTTCACACTTTATACTTGATGCTATTGATGAGTGATAGATACTGATTGGAACCTATAGTGAAACTGAGAGAACCTGAAATTTATCTGTCCTTAATGACTTCCACACCACACTGGTGTCATCCAAACTCTCCTGTCTTTTAACCAATCTTCTCCATTCTCAATTTAGAGAAATGGTAATTCTACACATTATATTTCATCATTGTCTGAACATACTCTCAACTCCATAACAATCATACTCATTTCAATTATTTTATGACTGATCAGACACTTGAACATCTGATATATTCCTTTTCATTTCTCATGTCTGATTGCACCAATCATGTTATCTGTTACTACAAAAAAAAGGGTTATGGATGGGTTATTAAAAGCATTTGTTAAATAATAACTGGCATTAAATTTGTAGATGCATAGTTGTTGCTGGAGACTTCTCTCCAGCTCCCAAGTCCTGCCAGTCCCTGGTTCCCTGACCGAACCCATTCATAAAATAAACACACAGACGCTTACATTATTTAAACTGTTTGGCCATTAGCTCAGGCCTATCATTGTCTAGCTCTTACTCTTATATTTAGCCCATTTCTATTAATCTCTACTTTGCCACGTGGCTCGTGGCTTACCAGTACTTTACATCTTCTTTCTCCTCACAGCTGCTCCCGGCAGTCTCTCTATCCTTCCTTTCTTTTCAATTTTCCTCTCTGTTAGTCCCACCTATACTTCCTGTCTGGCTATTGGCCAATCAGTGTTTATTGACATATAGCAATATCCACAGCACATAGTGATGGTTTTACTTTCAAAATGTGCATTAGGAAAATGCTTTTTTTTTTTTTTGGTTTTTTTTTTTTTTTGGTTTTTTTTGAGACAGGGTTTCTCTGTGTAGCTTTGCGCCTTTCCTGGAACTCGCTTTATAGACCAGGCTGGCCTCGAACTCATAGAGATCCTCCTGACTCTGCCTCCCGAGTGCTGGGATTAAAGGCGTGCGCCACCACTGCCCGGCAGGAAAATGTTTTTTAAAAACAGTAAGTATTCTATATCCTTAAAAATGTATTATTTTAGCATCTTTTTATTAATATTGTATAATGAAATGTTGTGGGTTATCAAAAATCACCAATATTTTCTAAGTGCAACATTCACCTGTCTTTCAATGTTGGTGGAATGCCTTACTTTCTGACTTCAATCTATTTTATTAAGAAAAAGAGTTAACCTTGGAATCACATTCTTTTAACGAGAAGTTTACCAATATTCTTCCTTCTACAAATGTGTTTAAAGAATGTAGTCATTCAGTAGTGGGCTTTTTTTGAGCAAAACCTTTGAACTTTGCTGTAGATAATTGTGGATATGCTACTAGAGATGATGAGTCTACTTATTTTTAAACACAAACATTCATATTAGTTAGTCTCCACGAATATTGGATGCTCAGATCTTACCCTGTATTTCCATCTCTAACAACTGTATTATATGGAAAGAAAATTTCATGTGAAAAGTTACAGAAAGCATCTTGAATCCTGTAGGCATGATGTTTATATGACTACAAAACACTTGCTCTTCAGAGTTTTCTGATACCACAATGAAGACAAAAACATTCTTCAAATGATTATGATCATGGTAGTTTGGCCACTGTAATAAAATGTTTTATTTTATTTTTAAAATAATAGTGATCTACACACTCTTATATATGTAATATAATAATAACTTCTTCAAAGTCCACTGTTTCTAATAGCAGGTAACCACGGAAGTTTAAGTACACAAGAAAGCCACAAGGCTTCTAGAGTGAAGTATAACTTCCTATTTTATTTTATATGAGTGTTATTTTCCCTATTCTCAATGCCTTTTAAATACATCATTTGGATTCACAAACAATCATATCTTCCTTCATATTCTCCATCCCTGTGAAATGTTCTCCAAAATATGTCACCCATTGTATTACTATTTTGTGATGCTATTTCCTATTATGGAATTTTAATTCCATTTTTTTAAATTTTCAGATGTATAAAGAATGGATTTTTATCATATTCACCACAATGCCACCACTCAACACTTCACCTTATGACCATTCATAGCTTTATGTCCTCTTTTTTTCCAAGTTTTGATAGCACATCAAGTTCCACTTATTTTGCCTGTATATTTTTTGGTATAGGCACATACCCTGGATGATGGTTGACTGAAAAGAGGCCATATCCTTAAAGAAACATGACTCTCTCTCTCCAGAAGTCATCAACTATCTCTATCTACTCAGGTAGTGTGGGGGAGTGCATGAGAACATCCTTGCTCTGTGTCAGAATGTTGAATGACCTGATCTTGTGCAGAACCAACTGCTGTGAGTTAATGATGGCAGGGTCTTTTCGTCCAGAAAATATTGTTTTGTCCACATTTTTCCTAGCACCTCCAGCTCCAATCTCCCTTCATACTCTTTTATAATATTCCCTGAGTATTGGAGGGAACAGATAGGATATTCAGATCACATTTTGGTGAATAATTTATTGATGCAGTGTGGAGACCCACAAAGGTTTCCTAGTGAGATCTGAGCTTGCTTTACCCAGCAGGGCTGCATTAAAGGATTGCTTGACCATGTGCATGGTTACTAGGTGATTGGAAGGGTCTACACTTGGCTGAGCTATGCGGAGGTCTCTGCTCCACCCCTTGGCATTCCTATAAATAGCCCTTTAGAAGAGACAGAAGGGGTTGGTGGATAATGATCCAGGCCTTCCCAAGGCTACCCTGTGTTTCTATCTGTTTCTCTCCCCTCTATCCTTCTATCTAAATATTTCTCACTTCACCTTCCTCAAGAGTACCCTGGGGGGACAAAGTGGGTGCTGATCTCCCACAATGCAGTGACATTTTATTTTACTAAAATTCCAATAAAGAGTGTTTTTAGAAAATGAAACACAACTAATAGGGTTAAGTCAAGGTATCTGTAAAACTATTCCAGGTGCTTACAAAGTCTTCTCAATGATATGAGGGTGAAACAATGTTCTCATAATTATACTTAGTCATCACTTATTTGAGGGAAAGAAGAATGATACAAATGTTTTTTTGAAAACTAGATACCACAGAACAATCTAGCGTGAAAAAAAATCTTGGAGAAACACGTCATGTGATGGTTTGCCTTGACTGATAATGTTAAAATTGAGAAGTCCCGAGAAGATTAGCAGGCACACCTCTTTGTGTAGGGTAATAGTGTTTCCAGATTTCACAGGGTCATGGAGCACTTGGATTTTTCCAGTCGCTGAATCCATTGATGGGTTTATCCAACAGTTAATAGACTATTTAGAGTTAATGAACATTCTAGGATGTGGGCCTTGCTATACCAGCTTGGCCTTGAAAATAAAATGATAAGCAAAGTAATTGATTCTTCTCAAAGATTGTTCTTGCCAAGTATATTGTCACATTGATAAAAAAAAGATGCATTTATACCATACTTACTCGTGAAAGTAGAGAAATTTCTTCTATAATGAAATATTGTAAGTCAGAGAAAATTCATACAGATAGATAAGGAGCTGGACCTCAGTATGTTTAGCTTCTATAATGATAATGGCTAATTAACAGTATCTAGTTAACTTATACAGATCTTCCAGTGCATAAACATTGTTCACATTTTCTCATGGAGCCCATACAGTGTTTCCTTCATCAGGGAACAAAAATTATCTTAGATGAAAATAAAGATATTAGTGACAGATATCAATGTATGATCTTTTCTTCTATAGAAATTAATACCCAATTATTGCATTTTTATCCAAAATATTTTGAGCAAATTTTTAAGTTATGACTTTAACATATAGTAGGTATGAAAAGCTGTGTATTTGTGAATGTCCATTCATAGACACAGTATGTATAGATATGTGTGTGTATATATATATATATATATATATATATATATATATATTTCCCTTCCCCAAACCCTCACAAATTCTTCCCTTCCACCGAACATCGTGTTTTTTCTCTATCTCAATAAAAAGAAAAATACAAAAATCTGAATAAACTAAAAAAAGTTAATGAAAAAAAATTCCCTTAGGAAAAAACAAAGAAAGAAAAGAAAAAAAAAGAGAGAGACACACAAAAAAAATGGGGTCTCTTTATTGTTGACCATCTAATCCTTGGCATGGGGTTTGCTCTGGAATATAGTTGATACACCCACAGACACTTGATTGGAAGAACCTGAGGTTTCTTTTCCCAGGCAATTCCATTTGATAGTCATGAATGGTTTTTGTCTGTTGTTGTCTTGATACATTATGGTGATATTTTCTTTTGTACTAAAATGTTATTTAATAAATAAAGTTGCCTGGGGGTCAGAGCTATTAGCAAGCCATAGGAAAGCAGGGCAGTGGTGGCGTATGCTTGTAATCCCAGCACTTGGTAGGCAGAGCTAGGTAAGTCTCTGTGTGTTCAGGGATACAGCCAGCATTGGATACACATGCCTTTAATCTCAATACCAACCATAGAACACCTGGAGGTCTATACAGACAGGTCGAGATGAGGCGGTCATGTGGTTGGGTTTACAACCAATGAGAAGGCAGAACAGAAACTCTATATAAAGACTTTAACACAGGAAGTAGCTCTCCTTCAGAGAGGTAGGACCACTGCAAGAGGAAGGGTAAGGTTTTAGCTCTTAACTCTGACCTCTTGGCTTTCTTCTTTGCATTGGTTTTGTGTTTCTTATTTAATAAGATGGTTGGTTATATCTACAATATATCTTTGTTTTTTATTAATTAAACAGGTAACTTTCCTTTATAAATATATTAGGCAGTTATTTACCTTCACAGGTAGAATATAGCATTTTAAATTTTTCTGCTTTTAGAGTTTCTCATGAGAGGTCTGATGTTAATCTGAATTATATGGTTCTTTTGTATGTTAGTATTTTTTCTCTGACATGTCTTAAATTATTTATTCTCTTTTAGAGATTAAAATTTAATTACCATATGCCATTTTAGTCTACCCATTTCACACCCTCCAATGGAATGTTCCTTGCTTTCTTTCAAGTTTATGACATTTTTTTTCATTCTTCATGGTGTTCCACATTCTTTTCCTGTTTTTTTCTTCCTCATGTTTCTTGCTTAGTCTAGATCCTTTGCTTTATCTTTATGTCTTGATAGTATATATTGTACTTCATTCATTCTAATTGCAAGGATATCCTTTGATCCTGTGGTTAAATTATTGGTCTTTTCAATTGAATGCTCATGTCAGCTCCAAGTTGTCTTCAGTGTCCCTACTTAACTATTGTCTGACATTCTCAAGTATTGCATTTCTCCATTATTTCCATCAACTTTTGTTTGTGTTTTCTTGTGCATTTTATTTTCCTTACATTCCTTCTCCTTCATTTCATTGAACTGGTTCCTTGTATCTTCTGAAAATTCCTTGAATTATTTGATGATGTTCATAGGCTATAGTACTAGACATTTTGGAGAGAAAAAAAAACTGGCTTGATCTTTCATATCATTTGTAGTTTTCAAAGAACTATGAACATATGGAGTTCTTATAAGTCTTATATGGACAGAGAAGTTTGGAGCATGATAGAGTGTGAAGAAAGGCTGAGCTTACAGTGTGGAAGTTCTTGGGAGCTATGAAAAAATCAGGTAAATGTAGAGGACTAGATTACTTGAGATGATGTGCCTCCTGGTACAGGATTAGAATGTGAACTGGATCTTGCAGCATGAAGATCTTAGATACAGCATAGGAGGGACCTGTGCATGGTGGCAGGTCCTAGGAAATCCTGGTGGTAGATTTTGGGACAGTTCAGGGTAGTTTACTGGACTAGAGCAAAGATTGTGAGGCCTGGTCTAATTCTGGAGTATTGGGAAGGGTGAGTGGATAAGGAGGGTCATGGAAACTCACTGGCCTAGGCTCAGGAGAAGGAACTGGATGGGTGGAGAAGTTGCATGGTGTGTGGACATTCTTATTACTTTCAATATAGTTCATTATTTGTACTTCTGGTTGAATGACTGTTATATGTTATAGCAAAATTTTTCTCTGGCCATCTCTTTCTGAAGTTCTAAATATCTCTCGTACTTGCATGTTAATTTTTTCTTCAGATTTTGAAGTCTTTCTGGTATTATTTCTTTAAATAGTTTTTCTGACTTCACATTTTAGTTTAGCTCTATGTTTTAACTAATTAACTCATTGTGTTTTATGTTTAGTCATGACCTGGAGCTCTTGGGTACTCTGGTTCAACGTGTTTTATTTATTATTATTTAATAGTTTTGTTGTTATTTTTTAGTTGAAGCCCAATTGTAGTACTTCTTCATGTCTTGCTAATTAAAAGTGATACTTTCAGGTTTTGTCAAATATCAAAGAGCAGCAATACCATGCAGAGTTTATTTAAGAAATGAGCAGATATCATGGCAACATCACTTTAAAACATGTTTTAAAAAAATAATGACCCTTGGCCGGGCGGTGGTGGCGCATGCCTTTAATCCCAGCACTCGGGAGGCAGAGGCAGACGGATCTCTGTGAGTTCGAGGCCACCCTGGTCTACCAAGTGAGTACCAGGAGAGGTGCAAAGCTACACAGAGAAACCCTGTCTCGAAAAAAAACCAAAAAAAAAAAATAATGACCCCTATGTTCATGAAGTATATCACTCAAAACAGACTTCATGTTATTTCTCTTTTTTGAACATCCTTTGTCTGACTCCATGAAAATATTTTATTTAAACTTACAATTTAATGAACTACTACTCATGCATATGTCTATGCTAGGGATTGTGGAAATAAATATATAGGCATGGATGTCACAATAACAGAGATGAAAAACATATGCCAGGTGTCACAGAGATTCTGATGATGAACAATGATAGCTATACAGATGGGGAAGTAAAAGAAACAAAAATTTGATATAAGCTAGTAAAACTCATATTTCTTATTTTAGTTAAAATTTTCTAGACATAGAAGAAATAGGAAAATATGTTTTCATAAAAGCAGAAAATAATATGAATACCATTATGAAGAAATATATTTCATGTTCTTTAGATGTCCATTTTTTACCAGAAGCAAATCAATTTATGATAGTGTTGCAGAAATCTTTCTGGAATAATTATTCTGACACTGAAAAGAGTGGAAGAGAGCAGATGTCGTGTGGGCTGTAGAAAGGATAGCTCCTCAAAGGCTTCTATACTGTGCCCAGTTTATAGTCTCCCATTTGTAATTTATTAACCCCGTGATGAGCCCTCTTGTTTGTAGTTACAGGAGCAATGATATGAATGTGGCACTGCAAAACCTAAAAATTATAATGTGTTCAAAATAATTGGGTTATATACATGACAAACAGTGAGAAATGGTTATCACTTCTCTAAAATTATGTTGCACCATACAAAGTTCGAAGAAAGATTCTGTTTCACAGTATAGTTAATAAAAAATATGTATTTGCAAAAATGTTTGATTTGGAGAGTATACCAGGTCAACAAGTATTTTAGTGGTAACTGCTGGTACTTAAATATATGGACTGCTCTATAAATTTTTTATGATACTAAAATTGTGCAAATTTTGTTTATTTCTATATTTTATTTTATGTTTTCAATACTTGAGATTGAATCCAAAATCCTGTGTACACAAGGTTTTGTCCTCAAACATAGTATATACATAAATGCACAGTTATTTATATGGACAGATGAATGTATATATGCATATACATACCAGTCATATTTTAATTTTATTCATATTTAATTTTACTATTTAATAATAATTTAATCATATAAGCTTTATTGTGTGATTACTAGTAACATGTTTTGCACTTTTTGGACTTTGCATTTCATCAAAATTGCAACAGCTTAATGGTGATGTTATATCAAATACATACAACAGATGAAAATTACAAAGACACTGTTGGTCTGAAAATACTCCTGAAATATGCAAGATGTTAGAGGAAATTCCATAAACCTAATGTACGGGAAAAAGTTTCTTAGAGCTATTACATCACAGATGTATGCATGTGGATGCTGAGTAGACTCTGTGAGATGATCTGAAATTACTTCCATGCTTGATTACCTCGCCCAGCCTTTGGGGAAGGGGAGGAGCCAGGTCTTTCCTCAACTTGATGTTCCATGCCTTGTTCAAGCCCATGGAAGACCTACCCCATTCTGAATGGAGACAGAGGAGAAGTAGGTGGGCAAGGGGGTAGATGGGAAGGGGGGTAATGGAAAGAGAAGAGGGAGGGAAAACTGCAGTCAGTGTGTAAAACAAATGAAATGTTTTTTTTTAAATAAAATTTTTAAAAAATACTTCAGATCACCAACCCAAACTTTATAGTCAATGTGCATAAAATCACTAATGAAATTACTTTAAGAAGAAGGGAGTTATTTGTTTTTCTCATATGCTTATAGGCTTTTGTCAATATGGAAGAAAAAGAGACAGTACATTGTATTTAGTCTGTGACAGCAAAACTCCTAAGCATTGAACTCATGAATGGCACTAGCCAGGAAACAGACAGAATGGTAATTGGGAATGGGTTACAACCTCAAATCATGGCTTGCTTACCCACCTCCACAAAACATATTTCCTGATGGAGAAGGCCCACAGTTGTACAAATAGCTACTTGCTGACTACCAATTTTTCAAACCCATGAAACAATGATAGATGGTTTATAGTCAAATCAGTAGCTAGATGGTGGTTGCTAACGTCTTTAATCCCAGTAATTGGGAGGTAGAAGCAGAAGGATCTCTAAATATGAGGCCAACCTGGTCTATAGAGTGAATTCCAGAGCAGCCAGACCTACAGAGAAACCTGTCTGGAAAAACAAACCAAACCAAACAGAAACAAAAATAAAACAACAATAACAAAAAGATAAAATCAAACCATAACAGTAATCCCCTATTCCACATGAAATCATAGACATTTTATAATGCAAAAGGCATCCAGAATAACTTCAAAAGGCTTTTCAATGTTAAAGATGCAAATATTTAAAAAAATCCTAAGTCTCATTACTGTTACACTCTGTGAAATATAAAATAAGTAAAATATTAAAAATATTACAGGATGCAGAATAAACTTTCAATTCTAAAACATGAGAATAGCAGGGGAAATTCAGACCAATTTACTACTAAAATCCAGTAAGGGAAAACTAAACTGTTTATCTTCATGTCCAGTATTTAGTCTCATGGTGGTTTCATCTGTGCTCTAAAAAGCTAAGGTAACTCCTCCCATACTGCCGTACTGTCTGAATCAGACAACTGCTCTCTCTTGGGACAGAAGCATACACTGTCTGCAGTGTTCTTCGGCAGTTATGCCATTTGCCAATAACTCTAACATCATGACATTTCCATAGAAACTTCTTTTTTCCCCCATACAAGTACAAGAATAAGCTCCTCAGATTATTTCTTCGGGAAATCCAACGTGCTTCATGTTATCGGGACTCAATCGGTTTTATCTTTAACTGTGATTTGATCCTTGAAAAGTCTCTTTGTGGGTGTGAAGTAAGTATAGTATATACACAGGAGATTCTTTGCCAGAATATAAGGACTTTTATCCCAATCCTTGGTACCATCTATGTGAGTATATTTAGTGTGTAGCTCTGTCAGAATTCTGCTCTTCCACATTCTCCCTGGCATATCTATTTAAGTTCTGGTTGTAGCATTTTAGGGCTTTTAAACATTAATGCTAGAAACCCTTCCAAAAAGTAATCGCAAATCTCAAAAATCATTTGGTCAGTTTTTTCACCAATATGATACCAATGCTCAGTACAAATCCTCTGTATTACTCAAATAAATCCAATCAGTCTACATTCTAAAGGACAATGTTGATAGTCATGGTAGAGACTCTATGTGATATAATTCTCAAACATCAATACCATCGCTTACTCTATTATCTTTCTCTTTCTTCTTCCCCATCTTCAGTGCTTATTGTAAAAATAAAACCAACCAGAAGCCATAATATATAAATTCTTCCTCCTGCACATTGGGTATAAAACTTTCCTCTAGGTAATGATCAAAATTCTTTTTTATTTCAGAATAATATAAAATTTTATTCTTTCCTAAAACTTATAAATGTACTGAGTGTATAATTAATGTCCTTGGTTTTCACTTGAATATAAGATTCATCTCTAACATCCATCAACATCTTGGGCCCAACTGCAGAGGAGTAGCAGATGTCAGAGAAAAAGAGGTGACTGAGGAAAAAGTACACTGGTGTTTGGACCTGGGGATCCATTCTGACCAAAATGATCATTCCAATATTAGTCAGGAGAATAACAAAATAAACAGGAACATAGTAAATATTATCACTGTCATGTCTGGGTTATTGGTAATTCCCAAGAGGAGGAATTCCTCTTGTCCATGATTCTTTGTTCGTTTCCTATCCTGTTGCAAAAGTCAAGAGAAAATTGATTAGATTTCTTTTTCTGGACATACATCATTATACCATTTCTAAGACAAAAGATTTTTTTGTTTAATTACATGCATCAAAAAACAGTGCAGATGGAAAGTAGGTTTAAGAATTCATTGTTATGTAAAATAAAGTTTTATTTTAGGAAATTGAAAAGGTAGAAATTAAATGCTTATGCAATTTATGAGAAACCTGAATTTACTATATCTCCATCACTCATATTAGAAAATACATTTTAATGAATTAAGTGGTGATTTTATATCCAAAATGATACAAGGAAAAATTCAGATATAGAAAAACAAGACAGAAAGCTTGTGACTGAGCATAGCTTTAGCTACAAGAATTGCAATTATTACATATCCAACAAGTATAATCACCTGAGCCACCAAAAATTATACTGAAACTTACTAAATGAACAGCATGATAGTACAAGTTTGGCATATAATTTTAGTTAAAATTAAAAGGATGTTTTGTTTAACTTTTTCCTGTTTCATTATTTGCTGGTTTGTTAAACTACTAAAACCTCTTTCTATAATTTGCCTGACCCTCAGTATAAATCCCCTAAACAGCCAATAAAAATGAAATAAAAGCAAGAATCTATAAGAAATGCATTTTTCAAGAGACCTGGCCCCAGCTCCCATCCTGCCCTGGACTTCACTTCTGGACCAGAGGTGAGTGCCCGGTCTTAGCCTAGACCGCATCCCTGGGCACCAGCCACTCTGGGGAAGACCTGCCCAACAGTGGCCCCAGGTTCTGGCCACTGGGCAGGGTCCCTTCTAGCCCTACTGGGAAGGCTCCCCTTCTCCAAGACCCCTGGCAGACCTTGCAATCTCCACACCTTGACCCCACACCCATCCGCTCAAGACCCCAGCCACTTCCTGAGATTTAGAAACCGGCCCCCAACTCCCATCCTGCCCCTGGACTTCCCTTCTGAACAAGAGCTCCCATTCTGCCCCAGACTTCCCTTCTGGACAAGAGCGCCCATCCTGCCCTGGACTTCCTGTCTGGACAAGAGCTCCCATCCTGCCCCAGACTTCCCGTTTGGACAACAGCTCCCATGCTGTGGGATGTTCTGTATGGCAAATGTGTTGCTAATAAAACACTGATTGGCCAGTGGCTAGGCAGGAAGTAGGCGGGACTAACAGAGAGAATTAAAAGAGCAGGAAGGCAGAAGGAGTCACTGCCTGCCAGCCAGCAACCGCCAGGACAAGCAGCATGTAAAGATGCCGGTAAGCCACGAGCCATGTGGCAAGGTATAGATTTATGGAAATGGATAACTTAAGATATAAGGACAGTTAGCAAGAAGCCTGCCATGGCCATACAGTTTATAAGCAAAAGAAGTCTCTGTGTTTCCTTGGTTGGGTCTGAGCGGCTGTGGGACTGGCAGGTGAAAGAGATTTATCCTGACTGTGGGCCAGGCAGGAAAACTGAAGCTACACTCCCATCCTGCCCCAGAGTTCCCATTTGGACAAGAGAGCTCCCATCTGGACAAGAGAGAGAGAGAGACTTCCTGAATCTTTCAGCTCTGCCTGGACCAAGTGCGCTGATAAGACCAAGAACGAACCACAAGGAGATGGGCAGACATCAAGGCAGAAGTACATACAACAAAATGAGGAGCAATACAGCATCACCAGAACCTAGCCCTCCTCCAACATCTAGACCTGAACATCAAAAATTGGAAGAAGCAGAAGAAAACAGCCTTATGAATAACATCATGAAGAAGACAGAGGCTTATATAGAGGAAAAGACAAAAAAATGGGAAGAACGATATAAAAAACTAGAGGAAAGGACAATTAAAGTAGAAGAAAACAATAAAGTCTTGGAAGAAAACAATAAAGCACTGAAAGAAAATCATGAAAAAGCAATGAAACAAATGAAGGAAACAGTCTAATGTCTAACCTGAAAATGGAAATAGAAAAAATGAAGAAGACACAAACAGAGGGAATGCTGGAAATAGAAAATCTGAGTAAATGATCGGGGAACTTCAGATGCAAGTATAACCAACAATGCAGGAGATGGAAGAGAGGATCTCTGGCGTTGAAGATACGGTAGAAGAAATAGATTCATCAGTCAAAGAAAACACTAAAGCCAACAAAGTCATGAACCAAAATGTCCAAGAAATTTGGAACACCATGAAAAGACCAAACCTACGAATAATAGGGATAGAAGAAGGAGAAGAACAGTAACTCAAAGGCACTGAAAATATATTCCACAAGATCATTGAAGAAAACTTTCCCAACTTAAAGAAGGAAATGCCTATGAAGATACAAGAAGCCTATAGAAAACCAAACAGACTAGAAACCTCAAAAAAGTCCCCTTGCCACATAATATTTAAACAACTAAACATACAGAATAAAGAAAGAAGATTAAGGGCAGCTAAGGGAAAAGGCCAAGTGACTTATAAAGGCAAACCCATCAGAATAACACCCAATTTCTCAATGGAGACTTTGAAAGCCAGAAAGTCCTGGACAGAGGTAATGCAGACACTAAGAGAACATGGATGCCAGCCTAGACTAATATACCCAGCAAAACTTTCAATCATCATAGACGGAGTGAACAAGACATTCCAAGACAAAGCCAGATTTAAACAATACTTATCCACAAACCCAGCCCTACAGAAAGCACTAGAAGGAAAATTCCAACCTAAGAAAGTCAGATATACCCTCGAAAACACAGGCAATAGATAAAGCCACAGAAGTAAACCCCAAAGAAGAGAAGTATACACACAACCACCAACAAATAACAGGAATGAACAATCACTGGTCATTAATATCCCTTAATATCAATGGAATTAATTCACCTATAAAAAGACACAGGCTTACAGAATGGATATGAAAGCAGGACCCAACTTTCTGCTGCATACAAGAAACACATCTCAAATTCAAAGATAGACACTACCTAAGAATAAAAGGCTGGGAAAAACTTTCCAATCAAATGGTGTTAAGAAACAAGCGGGTGTAGCCATCCTCATATCCAGCAAAATAGACTTCAAACTAAAATCAATCAAAAGAGATCAAGAAGGGCATTACATACTCATCACAGGAAAGATCCTCCAAGATGAAGTTTCAATTCTGAACATTTATGCCCCAAACACAAGGGCACTCACATATATAAAAGAAACATTACTAAAGCTTAAACCACATATAAAACCCCACACATTAATAGTGGGAGACCTGCACACCCCACTTTCACCACTGGACAGATCTCCCAAATCGAAACTTAACAGAGAAATAAAGGACTTAACTGATGTCATGACTCAAATGGACTTAATCGATATCTACAGAACATTCCATCCTAACAAAAAAGAATATACCTTCTTCTCAGCACCCCATGGAACATTCTCTAAAATCTACCACATACTTGGCCACAAAGCAAATCTCAACAGGTACAAAACAATTGGAATAGCCTCCTGTGTTCTATCAGACCACCATGGTTTAAAGTTAAATTTCAACAACAAAAACTACAGAAAACGTACCATCTCATGGAAACTGAATAATGCTCAACTGAATCACCAATGGGTTAAGGAAGAAATAAAGAGAGAAATTAAAGACTTCCTAGAGATCAACGAAAATGAAGACACCTCGTACCCAAACTTATGGGACACTATGAAAGCAGTGCTAAGAGGGAAATTCATAGCACTAAATGCCCACATAAAGAAGTTGGAGAAATCTCACACTAGTGAATTAACAGAACACCTGAAAGCTCTAGAACAAGAAGAAGCAAAGTCTCCCAGGAAGAATAGACACCAGGAAATCATTAAAGGGGGAGCTGAAATCAGTAAAATAGAAACAAAGAGAACAATACAAAAAAATCAATGAAACAAAGAGTTGATTCTTTGAGAAAATCAACAAGATAGACAAGCCCTTATCCAAACTAACCAAAAGACACAGAGAGAGCCTCCAAATCAACAAAATCAGAAATGAAAAGGGGGACATAACAACAGACATTGAGGAAATCCAGAGAATCATCAGGTCATACTTCAAAAACCTCTATTCCACAAAACTGGAAAATCTAAAAGAAATGGATAATTTTCTGGATAGGTACCACATATCTAAGTTAAATCAAGACCAGATAAACTATTTAAATAGTCCAAGAACCTCTAAGGAAACAGAAACAGTCATTAAAAGTCTCCCAACCAAAAAAAGCCCAGGACCAGATGGTTTCAGCGCATAATTCTACCAGATCTTCAAAGAAGAGTTAATACCAGTACTCTCTAAATTGTTCCACACAATGGAAACAGAAGGAACATTACCAAGCTCCTTCTATGAGTCTACAATTACCCTGATTCCTAAACCAAACAAGGATACAACAAAGAAAGAGAACTACAGACCGATCTCCCTCATGAACATTGATGCAAAAATACTCAATAAAATACTGGCAAACAGACTCCAAGAACACATCAAAACAATTATCCACCATGATCAAGTAGGCTTCATCCCAGGGATGCAAGGGTGGTTCAACATACGAAAGTCCGTCAATGTAATACACCATATAAACAAACTGAAAGAAAAAAACCACATGATCATCTCACTAGATGCAGAAAAGGCATTTGACAAAATCCAACACCCCTTCATGATAAAGGTCTTGGAGAGATCAGGAATACAGGGAACATACCTAAACATAATAAAGGCAATTTCAGCAAGCCAACAGCCAACATCAAATTAAATGGAGAGAAACTCAAAGCAATTCCACTAAAATCAGGAACAAGGCAAGGCTGTCTGCTCTCTCCATACTTATTCAGTATAGTACTTGAAGTTCTAGCCAGAGCAATAAGACAACATAAGGAGATTAAGGGGATACAAATTGGAAAGGAAGAAGCCAAGCTTTCCCTATTTGCAGATGACATGATAGTATACTTGAGTGACCCCGAAGATTCAACCAAGAGAAAGTAGGAAGTAGTCTTGAATGCATTGGCATAGGAGATCACTTCCTAAATATAACACCAGTAGCACAGACACTGAGAGAAACAATCAATCAATGGGACCTCTTGAAACTGAGAAGCTTTTGTAGAGCAAAGGATACAGTCAAAAAGGCAAAGCAACAGCCTACAGAATGGGAAAAGGTCTTCACCAACCCCACAAGGAACTGATACAGCTTATAAACACCTTCAGCAACATTGCAGGATACAATAGCAACTCAAAAAAATCAGTAGCCCTCCTATATACAATTGACAAAGAGGCTGAGAAGGAAATCAGAGACACATCACCCTTTACAATAGCCACAAATGATATTAAGTACCTTGGGGTAACACTAACCAAGCAAGTGAAGGACCTATATGACAAGAACTTTAAGTCCCTGAAAAAAGAAATTGAAGAAGATGTCAGAAAATGGAAAGATCTCCCATGCTCATGGATAGGCAGGACTAACATAGTAAAAATGGCAATTTTACCAAAAGCTATCTACAGATTCAGTGCAATCCCCATCAAAATACCAACACAATTCTTCACAGACCTGGAAAGAATAATACTCAACTTCATATGGAAAAACAAAAAAACCCAGGACAGCCAAAAGAATCCTGTACAATAAAACAACCTCTGGTGGCATCACGATCCCTGACTTCAAGCTCTACTATAGAGTTACAGTAATAAAAACAGCTTGGTACTGGCATAAAAACCGACATGTGGACAAATGGAATCAAATTGAAGACCCTGACATTAATCCACACACCTGTGACCATATAATTTTTGACAAAGAAGCCAAAAGTGTGCAATGGAAAAAAGAAAGCATCTTCAACAAATGGTGCTGGCATAACTGGATATCAACGTGCAGAAGGCTGCAAATAGACCCATATCTATCACCGTGCACAAAACTTAAGTCCAAATGGATCAAGGACCTCAACATAAATCCAGCTACTCTAAACCTGCTAGAAGAGAAAGTAGGAAGTAGTCTTGAA
>CABHPP010111443.1:23534-41796 GCA_902168425.1 Peromyscus attwateri | reverse complement strand
TTGTTGTTGTTGTGGGGCCCCATCTTCTTCCCGGAGACTTCAGTTGATGTTAGGCCTGGCCGTGATTTCCTGCAGAAAACTGATAAGAGACTCGAACACAAAGACATATATGCAGCTAATTGTAGCCTCTTTTTTTTTCTAGAATTAGTTAGTACTCTATATGACCATTCATATCTTAACAGTTTAAAATGTATATATATCTATATATATATATTAATCTTGTAAACTTTGATATAAAATTCATACTTTAAGAAAAGTTTAAAGAATCAGAATAGAATCAAAGAGTTGAGATTAGTAATAGAATAGTCCCTAAATTAATTTGGCTTTTTATTTTGTCTGTCCCATAGCAGAAGATGGCTCTTCTTCTGGCATGATACAGAGAGTTTGCATTTTCCTTTTAACAACATGCTTGAGTTTAAAGAAGGAGAGAGCCATTCTCTAACTCCAAATTTTTAATTTGGCACGTTGGGCGCCAAATGTAGATGTAACCGACCGCCTTATTAAATAAGAAACACAGAGCCAATGTAAAGGTGAAAGCCCAAGAGGTCAGAGCCAGAAGCTTACCCGCTTTCTGTCAGCTAGCTTCTTCCGCCAAGAGAGCTCTCCGAAAAAAGGAGCTACTTCCTGTGCGTCTGATTTATAAAGAGTTCTGGTTCTTCCTTCTCATTGGTTATAAACACAACTACGTGGCTGTCTCGTCACTGCCTCTCTGTCCAGACCTCCCACGTTTTCTATGGTTGGTATTGAGATCAAGGGCGTGTGTCTCCAATGCTAGCTGTATCCTTGAACACACAGAGATCCACCTAGCTCTGCTTACCAAGTGCTGGGATTAAAGGCGTGCACCACCACCGCCCTGACTTTCGCTATGGCTTGCTAATAGCTCTGACCCCTAAGCAACTTTATTTATTAACATACAAATAAAATCACATTTCAGTACAAATAGAATACCACTATAGTGGGGCAGGAATTTCCACTTAAAACCTGAGAAAGCGTATAAAGAAGATTCTAAAATGGAACTAAAACAGCTTCCTAGTTGTCTTTCTCAAGTTAGCTGCAGCCTGCGGGCTTGAGCTACTATATGGCGGGTTCCTAGCGTGCGTGTTTGACCTGCAGTATGGTGGGAATGAGGCGTCTGCAAGTTGCACATTAAGCTGCATTGTGGGTTTAGCCTTTGCTAGTACAAAACAACAAAAAAAGAGGTTTCTGGGCTACACGCTGCTTTGATAGAAGCATAGACCCAGGAAGGCTCCCAGAGCTGACGGTAAACGTATCACTGCCATGTTGGGAAGCTGAGGTGGGCGGAGCCAGCAGCCACAGCACCTTTTCAGTCTTAGAATGCTGCAGTTTAAAGTAACAGGTTCACAATAAGACAGATTCAGATGGAACAAGACTTTAAATGCTTTAAAATGTGTGTAAAAAAATACGTAGGCTTGAAAGAGACAAAAAAGGTGATATATACAGTTATATAAAGAAATAGATAGTTTTGAAAAATAAAGTCTTTAAAGAGACAGTAAAGGTAGTATAAAATATAAGCCACGTAAAGATGGATATCACACAGAGAATCTGCATTGTGTTGTCTTTAGGATTCTTAACTGCAGAGAGATATTTGATTGTAAAGGAAGCTGAGTTAAACCAATATGTATATTTTAAAGATACCTTGACTTCAAAATTTGGATGTAAAGATATGTTGCTTTGGAAAGGAAGCTCTGATTTTGTTTCCACAGAAAGCCAGAGGCTATGGATTTGTTCCAGATTAAGATACATCATGTTTGACCAGCCAAGACCACCTGAAAGGTCTCTGATGACACCATGGCTCAGATGATCCAACATCCAGAACCGTTTCAAGGCAACTGGCTCAGACAATACACCCTCACGGACTACTCCATGATCCTAAAATTTTCTTTGTGTCCCCATAAGATACAGCACCCCCTCCAGCAGGAAGTAGTAAGAGAAGCTACACCCAAATTCCCAAATTATATGTAATTTACTTTAAGGTTAAAACCTTCCTTTTTGAAAAAAAAAAAAAAAGTGGGGGGGAGTGCTGTGGGATGTTCTGTATGGCAAATGTGTTGCTAATAAAACACTGATTGGCCAGTGGCTAGGCAGGAAGTATAGGCGGGACTAACAGAGAGAATTAAAAGAACAGGAAGGCAGAAGGAATCACTGCCTGTCAGCAACCACCAGGACAAGCAGCATGTAAAGATGCCGGTAAGCCACGAGCCATGTGGCAAAGTATAGATTTATAGAAATGGATCAATTTAAGATATAAGGACAGTTAGCAAGAAGCCTGCCACGGCCATACAGTTTGTAAGCAATAGAAGTCTCTGTGTTTCCTTGGTTGGGTCTGAGCGGCTGTGGGACTGGCAGGTGAGAGAGATTTATCCTGACTGTGGGCCAGGCAGGAAAACTCTAGCCACAGAGATCTGCCTGCTTCTTCCTTCTAAATTCTGAGATTAAAGGTTGTGTGCTAGCACAACCAGCTACATATATCTTAATAATTCGTTTTACATTTGGGACGGTTTGGGGAATCAACTAATCTGTCAAAACTTCCACCGACATTGACATGGCACACGTCCATTGACTGTGAACCAGACATGGCTCTGCCTACGAGTAGCAGGCAACCGAATAGTAGTAACAAGACAGGAATGCTCTGGCTCAGTCTCCGGAGCCCAAGTGAATGGCGGCAATGGGGAGTCTGTGAAGTCCTCAGACCCCACACCGCTTGGCTTGTACTGTCTTAGTTCTTTGTTTGGTTTTTTTTTTTTTTTTAAACACTTTTATTTGCATCTGTGGGGGGCACGCATGTGCCACAGCTCATATATGGAGGTCGAGGACAACCAGCAGGAATGGGCTCTCTTCCTTCGTGTGACTCTAGGGATCGGTTTCAGGTTGTCAGGCTTGGTGGCAGCCACCTTCCTGGCTCCATTTCTTTGGTGCTTCCTCCTATAGCACCAAAGAATCCTATAAAAAAGTGCCAGGCAGTGGTGGCGCACACCTTTAACCCCAGTGTGGGGCGCTTACCCACCAACCCCACAGCTCCCCAGAGTTTTCTTGAGTGTGAGCAGCAGGAAATATTAGATAGAAGGATTTATTGCGGAGAATCTTGCGGAGATAAACATAGAAAATAAAGGATAGCCTCGAGAGGGCCTGGAACCTTTTCCAACGGCCCCGACTGTCTCGGCCCCAGGGTTTTTATAGAGACACCAAGGGGTGGAGCAAATGACCTCCTCCCCCAGCACAGCCAAGTGCAGACCATCTCAGACACCTGCACTCAGGCCCGTGGTCCTAATCATCCTCTATGCGGACCTGCTGGGTAAAGCCACGAGGAACCCGAGAACGGGCTCCCACACCCCAGCACTTGGGAGGCAGAGGCAGGTGAATCTCTGTGAGTTTGAGGCCAGCCTGGTCCACAGATGAGTTCCAGGACATCCAGGACTACATAGAAAACACCTGTCTCAAACAACAACAACAAAACATCCTATAAAGTGGGCAGTGTGATTTTTCTCCCACTTTCATGTAGGCCTCAGGAGGAATTTTCCCAGAGGATTAGCAGTTGGGTGATGGCCAAGCCACAGTCAAGTTCTGGCCTCTTACCCCTTCCCTTGCATCTGGTGGAGAGCTGGAAGGACAGAGGACTTCTAAGGTCTAAGAGGAATGTAGTCAGAGCAGAATGAAATCATCAAAATCAAAGAAAAAAGGCAATCTATTGGTTTAGGTGAAGGACCCTGTAGTGGAGGATTTCAGGAGCTAACACAAAGTCACAAGAAATACATTGTTTCTGTTTCTTGTTTGTTTGTTTGTTTTCAAGAAAGGGTCTGTCTCGGGAGCAATGGGATTAAAAGCTTGTAACACCATGCCTGTGTTTCTGTTTCTTACCTCTGCTTTCCTTAGTCTTGGGCTCTCTTGGTTACTTGCTCTCATGGCATTAAAACAGCTGTGTGGTGCTCCAGTCACTTTCTTACAGTTTAGACTCCAAATACGGAGAGAGAAATCTATCCTTTCAACCATTCCAATTGAAGCCTTTTATTTGAGACCAATCATTAGGTTTGTTTGTTTTTATTTCTTCTTCTTCTTTTTTTTTAAAGACACTATGTAACCCAGGCTGACCTTGAACTCATCATCCTCTGGCCTGTCCCTCCTCTGTGCTGGGATTATAAGCACAGGCCTCCATGCTGGGTTTCGCGTTGATTCTTATAACCAAACCTGTCCATTTGCTGTGGTCCTAAGCCTGGCTGCCTAGGCCTCAGCCACATGCCAAGCATGGAGTGGAGGAGCCATGTGTGGGGTTTTCTAAGGAAACTAGAGGATCATTACCTGGGCAAGGGTTCTTGGGCTATTTGGAGACTGGTACTCATGACTGGGAGATGAGGAATGCTTTGTGGGTAGGGAGAAGCATAGAGGAGGACTCCCCCCCCCCCCCCCCCCCCCGGAGTAACGGGGAGGGTCAGGGCAGCACTTCCTGTCCTGTGAATCAGGTGGTTCCCCTCAGCCACTAGCAGTCAAGGCACTGAGGCATGGCTTCAGGCTCCCTTCTGGGGGATGGGCACCACAAACAGGATCCTTAATTCTTGTGGCACCCAGCATCTGTGAGACACAATGTAAAGCACACAGTAGGTGCTCAATAAATGCAGATTCTAGCTCCTCCCCAGAGACACGTGGACAGCCTTCACCAGGACTTTGAAGAACCATGAGCCTTTTGGTGGATCTGGTGCTCTCTGAGGGTTTACGCTCAAAGAACCTCAAAGGGACACAGCAGGATCCAGAGGGAGCGGCAGCTTCTCCAGGTAGGAAGAGGCACTGTGACCTGAACAGGCTGGTGATCTGGGGACTTGTTCCTCGAAGGGAGGCCACCATTGTGAGTGGGTGGGGCCCCTGTCCTTTGATTTTCTTTTGTTTTTGTTTCTTTGAGAGAACATCTTACTATATCTGATCTGGAACTTGTTATATAGACCAGCATAGCCTGGAACTCACAGGGATCCACCTGCCTCTGTCTTCTGAGTGCTAGGATTAAGAGCATAAGGCATGGGAAGAGGGATTATATGAGCAAGGTGGGGTGGGGGGGGGTGAGATCATGATGGGGAAATCTTCAGCGACAACTGAACCAAGCTCGTAGGAACTCACAAACTTTAGACCAACAGCTATGGAACCTGGATGGAACCAGACTAGGCCCTCTGCATATGGGAGACAGTTGTGTAGCTTGGTCTGTTTGAGGGGCCCCTGGCAGTGGGATCAGGATCTATCCCTGGTGCATGAACTGGCTTTCTGGAGCTGATTACCTATGGTCAGACACTTTGCTGAGCCTTGATGCAGAGGGGAGAACCTTGGTCCTGCCTCAGCTGAATGTACCAGACTTTGCTGACTCCCCATGGAGGAGGGGGTGGGGAGAAAGCTGGTGGGAGCGGGAGGAGGGAGGAGGGGGATCTGTGGTTGGTATGTAAAATGAATAAAAAATTTTCTTAAAAAAAAAAAGGAAAAAAGCCAGGTGGTGGGGGCACGCGCCTTTAATCCCAGCACTTGGGAGGCAGAGCCAGGTGGATCTCTGTGAGTTTGAGGCCAGCCTGGTCTACAGAGCGAGATCCAGGACAGGCACCAAAACTACACAGAGAATCCCTGTCTCAAAAAAACCAAAAAAGAAAAAAAAAAAAAAAAAAGATCATAAACCAACAACCCCGTATTAGCTCTGCCCTATGAGGGCCTGCCTGCTGAGCGGGGACAGATATTGACTGGGAGGGCCTTGTTCCAGCCGCAGGGTGTCCCCTTCATGCCAGCCTCAGGGGTTGGGCTGGAGGCTCAGTGCTTGACAGTTGTGTCATTACAAGTTCCTTCATCTCACCTGTTCTCCCTACCCCGCTTCTCCACAGGTCCCCGCCCCCGAAGAGCAGCCAGGAGAGGACAGGAGGCCCTGACGTGCCCTCTGACTAGCACCATTCCAGCCTGCAGCAGGTCCCTGGGCTGGGCGTCTGCCTGTCCCCTTCTCTGGCAGTGGGCTTGCCTGTCTCTGCAGTACTGCAGCCCTGGGGCCTTGCCTGCTCCAGCTGCAGCCAGTGCCTTCCGAGGGAGGAGGTGTGGTCTCTGCAGGGTTAATGATTGCTCAGGGGAGGTGGAGATGGTGCCAAAGTCTGCGGGCTGCTGGCTCCAGACGGTGCCCACCTGTGCCTGGTGCACATCACTGCCTCTGCCCCTTTCGGGGCACATCCAGCTCAGCTGCCTCGGGGGCTCTTAGCTGGGGGTAAGTTGGGGTCCTTGGGATTGAGGCAAACTTGGGGTCTTTCAGACTCATTCGCTGACATCTTGGGGGGGGGGGGTGGGGGGACCAGCGGGCAGAGCTGGCTGTGGCACTAGTCACTTTACTGGGTTGGGCAGAACTAGGCTTGAATTAGTGAGGCCACCTGTGAAGCCTGTTTCTTCTAGAATGTAGGGCTAAGACCTCCTCTCCAGGCTGAGGCAGCCCCGGTTCTGCCTTCCCAAGTACTTGGGGGTATTTGGAGCAGCCAAAGGGATCCTTCAAGACTGACGGGGAGGACCCCCTAGGAAGTGAATTAACCACCTCATTTGCTATCCAGAAAGAGGTGAGGAAGATTGCTGAGTCTGGCCCTGAGCCTGAGGGGGAAAGGCTGGCTCCACTCTGCTGGGCTCAGATCTTCTTTCAGTTCCATTCATACTTTGAGTGGGCTGCTGACTGCCTTTGGGCCTCAGTTTCTGCATCTGTAGAGTGGGCGTGGTGTTACCAGTAGCTCCTGGAGGGTTCATAAAGCAGGCAGGGCAGGAGTATGGAGGCTGTATGTCACAGACTCAGACATCAAGTGCTGGGTCACCTCAGAGAGTACTAACCATGCTAGCCCCAACCCTAGCTCAGTCCTTGTCCTGGTCACAGGGTGAAGGCTGTGGCAGGCCAGCCCTTGTTCAGACAGGACTCATTTGCCTGTTGGCTTGATTTCAGAGAACATTGATGTTCTCCTGGTCATCACAGGCCATAGCCTGACCCCCACCTTGTTCCTCAGCAGGGGAATGAAGCTGAGGGAGAGGGAGGCTTGCTTGGTGCTGGACAGTCAGTATGTGAAATGCTGGAATCCAGACCTGGGGCCTGATCCATACCTGTCTCCCAGAAGAAGCAGTTGGCTGGGGGAGTGGGGGCATTGCCTCTGGCTACAGGAAGCCTGGTATCCGTGGGGAAGGAAGCTAAAATGTCCCTGGGTCCCTATCTTTGTATCTGGACCACTTAGCTGGGCTGGTGGGATCAGGAGCAGCCCCTGTGGGGTCAGCAGAGGGGCACCTGGGTCCAGCCTTGTTTGTAGCTCGTATTTCACCCTCTCTCCCTTGTTCTTGGCCGTCCCTCTGCACTGCCGTTTTTTAGGGTGATGAAAAATAACTGTACAACAGCCGCTTCCTGGGGAGCAGCTGTGGGAAGGAGTAAAAGAAAGCGGAAGTGAAAGAAAGGACTTAGGGAGCTGCGGTGGGGATGAGGACGAGTGGGTGGCTGTGGGGTGGGGGAGCCCATGGCCGGGCCGTTAGCAGAGGAAGAGGTCCCTTCCCCTGGGGTCTTCCCAGAAGTCCTGGGTAGGTATGGGGTCCTCACTCCCAGTGGATCGAATTCTAGAGGTGTTTGGTTTCCTGGAGCCTTGTGAGGTGTGGCCAAAGCATCCTCTGAGCTGAGGGTCAGGCCCAGCAGAGGATGGCCTGGGTATGGGGGTTCGTAGAATGATTGGGAGTCCCTAATGCTCCTGACCTTTCCTCAGACACTTTACAGCGTGAGTAGATGTATATTTTTATTTTTAACTGACACAGAGTAATTGAACATATTGGTAAAGTACAGCATAGCATCTCCACATCCATATTCATTTATGATTAGATCAGAGTATTGGCCTGTCTCTCACCCAGACAGGTCTCACGTCTTTGTGTTGGGAGTGAGCAAACTCCTCTCCACTAAATACTTTGAAACTTTCAGTTAACTTGCCCCTCACAGCTCCCCTGCTGTGGTAGAGAGCTTCCTGTTCAGCCCCAAATGAATGGGATGGGAGCTTGGGAACAAGGACCTGGGATTTCCAGGGTCTAGATTTCTCTTTCTACCCCTCCCCACCTCCGTCATCCCCATCTTCTTCTCCCTCCCTCCCTGCTTCTCTGTGTTTTACAGGCTCGTTCTTTTATAGCTCAGGCTAGCATAGAACTGGAGAGCCTCCTGCCTCCTGAATAATGGGATACTGGCCGTGCTCCAGGCCCAGCTTCCCATCTCCTAGAGAAGCAAACTGTATCAGGTGCACAGTGGTTGGTGGCTGACATCAATGGGGTCTCACTTCACACCCAACTTTGACTTGAGGTTCTCCATATGAGAAAAGGGGTGAGTTTCCCTAGCCCAAGTCCTTGGGCACCTCCCCTCACTTTCTTCTCCCTTATGTCCTGGAACAAATGTCCCCTGACTGGGGCTCAGAGGCTCCATTTGTGACCTGAGCCTGTAGGGTAGACAGAATTTGCTCAATGGCAAGGGACACAAGAGGACCTTTGGGGCAGAGGAGACACATGCAAATCTAGGGTGAGACTGCAGGGTGTGGGCTGTGGACAGGGCTGTGCCACAGGGAGGAAGAGCGCCACTTGTGGAAGAGACCCAGGTCCCCTAAGGACTTGGCTTGCCAAGGGTGGGAAGTATGTCCTACAGCCAGTATGAGCTTTGGACAGGCATGATGTTGGGAGTGGCTGTGCCCATCCAAGTGACGCAGGTCACCTGATGCTTTCCTGTCTCACAACACATTTTTCTTAAGTGATAGAATCCAGGAGACGGTGGTGCAGACTGCAGAACTTTGGCCTCATTATGATCAATGAGTATGTTTGTGAAAAGTCACAGTGATAAAGGCGACAAGAGAGTGAGACCCGGGATCAGCTCATGCAGTCTGGGAAGAGGACCAAAAGGAGCCCTGGGCATGGCCCCTGTGACTGCTGTGGAATGCTGGGCAGGAGAGCCAGTTCCCCAGAGGTTTAAGGTTCCCAAGAGGCAAAGAGGAGCATCTCAGCCATCTCTCCCTCCCAGGAGATAGTGACGAGTCGGGGGAGATGGCATGTGAGCATGCAGATGTGGATCACCATCATTTGAGTTACACTATATAAACAGGAGGGAAAGTGGGCGGAGCTTGCCTGGAGGGTGAGCAGGAAGGGGGCTGTGATTGGAGGCCTTGGTGGCCATAGAGAATGAAGGTCCCAGTTGGGTTCCTTTTTCCTCAGCCTCACCTCTCTGGCGGTGCTGTGGAGCCTGGGGGAAAACATGGCACATCAGAAAGAGAGAGAGGGCGAGGAAGGAGCAGGAAGGAGAAAGGAGGAGGAAGAGGAGGAGGAAGAGAGGAGAAGCGAAGCCCTGAAAAGGGAGAACAAAGGTGGGTCCCCTGCTGAGCATGGGACCCAGGGCCCTGAGCATGGCAGCCCAGTGTTCTACCACTGATGTGGTAGAACCTTTTAAATTTTATTTTGAGGTACAGCCTTCCCAGGTTTCTAGGCTAGCTTTGGATTTTCAACCCTCCTGCCTCACCCTCCAGCTACCTGGGGTTACAGGCACCACCATGTCCCACTAGACTGGGGTCCTGTCAGTAACTGTGGTGGGTTCCTTCTAAGCTTCCTTGCTAAGGACATGATAACAGGTGCCGAGGGGCCAGCCCGGCACTGCCCTTCATTGCCAGCTCCCTTTCCCATGATGAGCTGGGTGGAGAAACTTCCTTCTTGGGAGATTGGCTGAGACGAACTTTGTGACAGGGATGAATTGTACACACATCAGTGACTGATCAGCCTGTGCTTGTTTCTTTACTTCCAATAGAAGGAAAAGGATTGAAGAAAAGACAAAGGAGTTAGGCTCAAGGTTATAACCCCATGGAGATGTCAGGTCTTCACGTGCCCAGCCAGCAAGAAAGCCCAGGACCTTCTTCACATGGCACATGCATCAGCACTCTGCTGCCCCCCACTCCCATCCACCTGCCACCGTCACCACCCCCAGGATCACACCATCACCTCCATCAGTTCCATCTAGACTCCACTCTCATCCACTCACTGCCATCTCCACCCCGAACCATTGCCCCAAACACAGACCCTGCCTCCATTTGTAGCAAGCCTTGCCCCTGCCCTGGCTGCTGTGCTCTGCCCTCTACATTTCACTCTCAGAACACGGGGATGGAGCAAGCTCCATAGTGACTTCAGTGAGAGTGCAAAGGCAAGGTGAAGGTGTACGCTCCTGCACAAAAGGAAGAGACTCAAATCTGTGGAGCACCTGAGAGCTACAGAACGTGGGCTGGCACCGCACTAGCCCCAGGGCAGAGCCGAGCAGAACACGGGCTCATAAAGAGCAGCAAGTCACCCACCAGGACTGACGCCCACTCCTGCCTTCACTGGCCTTGTCTGAGTCACCCACCAGGACTGACCCCCACTCCTGCCTTCACTGGTCTTGTTTGCTTGGTTTTCTGCATAGTTCACAAGTCCATCCCCTCACTCTGCCAGAGATGCAAACCTCCCGCAGGATGTGGGAGCCCCTAGTCTTCAGGGTCCACTGGTGATCAGCTACCTCCCCACTTCGGGGCTAGCACCCTGTTTCCTGACTCTGGCTGACTCCTACACTTGATTCCTGAGAGGTAAAAATCTGGGCCGAGTCTAAGACTGTGTGACCAATGATTTTAGTGGGTATAGATAGAATTCTAGGTTGGAAATAATTTGTTTTCAGCGTTTTGCAGAAATAGTGTTCTGGCCACTCACTGCTGTATAATAAAATATTCCAGAGCACAGTGGCTTAAACAAACCGTCTATTATTAATGTTTATGATTCTGTGGGAATTTAGATTAGGTATAGCAAGAATTGCTAAACTCTGCTCATGGTATTTGGGGCTTCAGCTAGGATTTTGTGCACGGCTGTAGTAGTGGGACAGAGTGGGCATCTTTCTCACAGCTTGGCAGCCTCAGGGGCTCATGGCCCCAGCACTATTGAATTGGGACTGGGTAATTCTCGGTGGGAGCAGGCCTGTATGATAGAGTCTCTACGTACTAAATGCCAGTAGCAAGCCCCACATTTTGAGACATTTCTGTTCTTGGATGTTGGTCTTCATGGAGCCTCTTGTATCACTCTGGGGGTACCAATTATTACAATTTTTCCTGGGTCTCTTGCATTTTATGTGTCTTCAGAGTTGATCTTTCCACACTCTTGTTGGCTTGAATTTGCAGTTCTGTGTGTGGCTGTGGAGTCTGTCGGGGAGAGGAGCTCAGTTTTATTGTGCTTGCCCACTTCCCTGCCTCTGTGACTATGGCTGAATCTAGGTAACCCTAGTTGGTGGCCTTGGGTTGTGAGTGACACTTGTTTCCTGGAGGCCACACTACAAAGTGATCCTGGTCTACATAGAGAGTTCCAGGAGAGCCAGAGCTGCATAGAGACCCTGTCTCAAAAACAACAACAAAACCCAAAACAAACAAACAAAAAAAGCCCCACCCCCCCCCCCCCCCCCCCCCCCAAAAAAAACAACAACAACAATCTTCAATCCCAGCACTTTGGAGGCAAAGGCAGGTAGGTAGGTCTGAGTTCAAGGCTAGTTCTGGTCTACAAAGCGAGTTCCAAGCCAGTCAGAGCTGCAGACACAGAGCCTATCAAAACAAACAAACAAATAACAACAAAACCCCAACCACCACCATCCTGCTTAGAAAGCTTGCGTCTGGGCAGGACTCTGCGTGGGTATGTATCCCCAGGCATGGGCTTTGTTTCAGTATGGTTTCCTTCTGGCCACTGAGTACTGACTATCAAACAGGAGCTCTGAGGGGCCAGTCCCTCTCTGCCCACAGGAGTGCCACCGGCGGCTTGCTCCCCTCTGTGACACACCTTCAAAGGTAGCTCAGGCTACTTTCCAGCACAGCTGTTCGTTCCTGGCTCAAAAGGCAAGAAGGGGAGTCTGCCAGTCTTGCAGCCTTGGCAGAAGGCATCTCTGGTGCCATGTTCTGATGATGATCGCTCTTTCTGACGTTCTCATGGGGTGTGTCCTAGTCAGGGTTACTGTTGCTGTGATGAGACACCATGACCAAAATCAAGTTGGGGAGGAAAGATTTCATCTGGCTTATGCTTCCAAATCATTGTTCATCATTGAAGGAAGTCAGGACAGGAACTCAACAGCAGGAGGCCCTGGAAGAGTGCAGCTTACTGACTTGCTTATCATGGCTTGCTCAGCCTGTTTTCTTATAGAAACAGGACCACCAGCTCAGGGATAGCACCACCCACCATGGGCTAGGCCCTCCCCTATCAATCACTAATTAAGAAAATGCCCTACAGTCCAATCTTAGGAAGCATTTTCTCACTTGAGGTTCTCTCCTCGGATGACTTCAGCCTGTGTCAAGTTGACATAAAAGTATGCAGCACAGGATGTTAATGGCTCAGTAAAGAGGTGACTGAGTTATGACACAGACACTAAGAACATTGAAAGCAAATGTGGTCACTCGCTGTTCCAAGAGGAAGGAGCCTGCCATATTGCCACATAAGGAAGCCCAGACGGGCCAGAAAGCAGAGGGAGGGAGGGAGGGAGGGAGGGAGGGAAGGCATGGCAGGGCCTTTCTTGAGTTCTCATGGGAAGAAAGGTAGACAGGAAGTCAGAGTGCAACCAGTCAGGACTGGGTGTGTGGATAATCTCTGGGTGCTCTGGGATGCAGGAATAATCACCTAGCTGTTTATTACATGGTCCTGGCTTTGGTGTGAGAGTGAGACATTGAAGGGCGCTTGGAACTCTGGCTCTAAATTGTTCGGTTTGTACAGGAAGGTGTGTCTGAAGGCCTTGTTTGCTGTCTCTGGAATTAGCTCTAGTCTTCTCCAGCCAGCCACACCCCAAACACATCAGAAGATCATAAACTACAGAAAATAAAAAGCCATAATTAGCAAGCCTGATTCAGCCAGTACTCAGGAGGCAGAGGCAGCGGGAATGCCACAAGTTCAAAGCTAGCCTGCTCTACAGATGAAGCTCCAGGCTAGCCAGGGTGATAAGGATGCAGATACAGTTTCCTTTCCTTGCAGAGAAATGTCAAAAAAAAAAAAATGAATAAGACTACTTATCTGCCATACCACCTAAAATAATTTCTCTTCTTTATGTTCTTGACCCGCCCCTCCCCATGCTTGCTTCCTTCATGATGGGCCATCAGCAAACATTTGGGCAGCCATCAGCTGAGCAAGGCCGGCCCCTGCTCACTGTGTATTGCCAGGGCTGGAAATCGGTCTGGCATATGGTAGATGTAGATGGCAGCCAGTACCTGTTGAGGGAGTAAGTAGGGGCACTCATCATGGAGCAGGCACTCAGAACATGTCAGCAGACATTTAAAATGGCCAGTACCTCAACCCCCGACACTTCTTCTTCACACTCAGTGTCTTCTATCAGTTTGGGCAAAACTGTGTGTCTCAGTCAGTGTTCTATTGCTGTGAAGAGATGCTATGACTACAGCAGCTCTTATAAAAAGCATTTAATTGGGGCTAGCTTACAGTTTTGGAGGTTCAGTCCATTATCATCATGGTGGCGAGCATGGCGGTGTGCAGGCAGACGTGTTGCTGGAGAAGTAACTGAGAATTCTACATCCTGATTTGCAGTCAGCAGAAAAAGAAAGACCCTGGGCCTGGCTTGGGCTTTTGTAAGACCAAAGCTCACTCCCAATGACACACTTCCTCCAACAATGCCACACCTACTCCTAATCTTTATAACCCTTTTAAATAGTTCCACTCTCTGGTGACTAAGCATTCAAATATCTGAACCTATGGGGGCTATTATTATTATTATTGTTATTATTGTTTTGTGTTTGTTTTTTGAGACAGAATTTCTCTGTGTAGCCCTGACTGTCCTGGAACTCACTCTGTAGACTAGGCTGGCCTCAAACTCACAGAGATCCGCCTGCCTCTGCCTCCTAAATGCTGGGGCCGCCGCCGCCGCCGCCGCCGCCGCCGCCGCCGCCACCACCACCACCACCACCACCTGGCTATGGGGGCTGTTCTTATTCAAACCACTACACTCAGGCAAGATCGAGCTGAATCAAACAGAAGGCTTATGTTGGGCCTTCAGAGCCCGTGGACAACAAGGAGGTGGAAGCCAGACTTGACTGTTGAGGGGACATCGAGTGCAAGGGAGCCAGCCATGGCAGAGTTTGGGGAAGAAAGGCACCAGGAGTGGGGATATCAATCTCGAAGGGGCAAGAGTTGAGTTTCTTCCATAACAGTAATCACTAACCTTTATTCTGTGCTTACTGGGAGCTGGCACTACAGTGTAGAGGCCAGTGTACCTTCTGCCCAAGGAAGCCAGGGGGACTGTACACAGTCTGGGCTGCACCAACTGAGTCTCGTGGACTCATTCCCTCATTTCAATAAGGATAGGAGGAGGAGTCATTTCCTTCTGGAAAGCACTGAGGTGTGTGCATAGAAAACACCCTGTAGATCAGCAGGCAGGTGGCTGGGAAAGCAGGAGCTTCATATGCAGAGGGCAGGGTGGTATGCAAGAGTGATGGAGATGTGGCCAGAAAGGGCTGGTAGGTCAGCAATGGCATGTGGGAATGTTAGCCATGAGGCTAGGGAGGTCACTGGGAATCTTGGAAACTCTGATATGGAGTTTGTACTCTGATAACCAGGAATCATCACAGGGCTGTAAGCAAAGGACGAGAGGCACGGTGAGACTGCTTGAGAGCAGGGAGTGGGCTTTCGTTGGAGGGAATCCTCAGGAGGCTGATGACATTGAACATGGGAGGGGAAGGTGGCCCGTGTGATGCAGTGGAGTGGCATGGAGGAGGAACAATTGGATGTGACAGTTCTAGAGCAGAGATATGAAGGGGTGTTGCCCTGAGTGTGTGATAGAGGACCTCAGCTATGTGATTCATGGCCAACTCGGCCTTTCTCTCTCCTGCCTCCCTCTCTCTCCACCCACCTGGCCCTCTGAACCCTTGATTCTGGACGGTGCCATTGTGTGTGAGACAGGAGAGGTAGAGTGGTGGTTGAGGTGAATTCCAGAGTCAAAAGATCTGTGTTCAAATCAAGTCTGGTCACTGCTTCCTGTGTAGCCTTAGGCATGCCACTGACTCAGCCCAGTAATTTGTTTGTTTGTTTGTTTTGTTTCGGGCACTCAGTGGGTGCTGAATTCTGGGGTTAAGTGTAGGTTCAAGCATCTTTCCTACCCCCGAGTTCCCTGTGGAAGATGGATAGAAGGTGGTAGAGGCCATGGCAGAGCTAAAGAGTGAAGGCCATTGATAGCTTGGGGTCGGACCTATGGAAGTGGACGTGGACGTTAGCAGTAGGGAGGGCTGTGCCCAGGCGCCTTTCCCTGACACCGCTTTTCTTAGGTTCCTCCACGATGGCCTGGCTGTGGCTGCTCTGTGCACTGCTTCCGGCTTCCGTGCTGTCTGGTGAGTGCCTCCCTCCCTACAAGAGCAGTGTTAAACTGGGGACCCCTAGCAGGACCTTGTGGGGACCAGTCCTCACTAGTAAATGCTCAGCTTGAATGGCCCACCCTAGACAGGCCCTAGGAGGACTATAGGGGAGTCTTGGTCTAGGTGGGTGGGCTGGGTTGAAGGTTGGCTGTAAGGATAAGGGTAGGCATCCAAAGGACCAGCTGATGGTGGGCTTCAGGGTGTACAGATCTCCCCTGCTGTGTGTCCCTACAGTGACAACCAACAGGCCACCAGTGTTCGGGAACAATATGTCATATGTGACTCTGCCAGAGGACTTAGCAGTGGGTGAGTAATGGTCCCTATGCTGGGACAGAGCAGAGCTTTGTAGCCTGATGGTTTCTCCAGTCCCGCCCGGCCCCACGGCCTGCAGCTGCTTGTAAAAAAGCCATTCGGAGACATATAGTCATTACCAATTGCATGGCCTATGGCAGGCTTCTCTCTAGCTAGCTCTTCTAACTTGACCCGTTTCTACTCATCTGTAACTTGTCACGTGGCCGTGGCTTACCAGTGCTTTCACGTCTCACTTCTCTGGTGGTGCTCTGCCTCTGCCTCTTCCTTCTCCCTCCTGTCTCACTCTTCGAATTTCCTGAATTTCCTATAACCTGACTTGCCATAGGCCAGAGCAGCTTTTTTATTAACCAATCATAGCAACACATATTCCCAGCGTACAGAAAGACATCCCACAGCAGAGCGTTTATCCCAAGGTTGTCACATAGGCTCAGGCTCCCCGCCCATGTCTGAGGAACAGCCCCTGAATGACCATATGTATAGTCAGCTCTCTGCATCTGCAGTTTTACATTGCGGGTTCAGCCTCCAGGGGCTAAAATACTTGGGGGAAAAAAGTTGTAGTAGCTTTTGTTCTTGGCCTTACTTTATAAACCAACCCCTTCCACCATACTTACCATTTTGTAGAGGGGATTGAAGTCAGGGGAGACAGGCTTGGGTTCTACCCAAATGCTCCATCACTTTACACGAGACCTGAGTACTCAGAGATTTGGGTGGCTGAGGCGGGTCCTAGCCCATTTGTGATTAGTTGATTCTGAGGTTGTGAAGGACAGAGGACCTCAGTCATGACTCCTCACCAGCTTGAGGACAGAGCACTTCACACAAGGTTCCCACTGGCTTGCCTCCCATGTTTCCTCAGGCACCAAAACCATGTCTTTCTGCATCTTAGCATCTCCTAATCGGAAAATGTCTTTCTTGTCATGGAGAGGGTCATTTAACACAGTTCTTTTTTTTTCTCAAAAAGAAACAAAGATTAAAAAACAGGGCTGGAGAGATGGCTCAGCGGTTAAGAGCACTGGCTGTTCTTCCAGAGGTCCTGAGTTCAATTCCTAGCAACCACATGGTGGCTCCCAACCATCTGTAATGAGATCTGGTGCCCTCTTCTGGCATGCAGGCAGAACATTGTATACATAATAAATAAATCTTAAAAAAAGGGGGGGGGGCTGGCGAGATGGCTCAGTGGTTAAGAGCACTAGCTGTTCTACCAAAGGTCCTGAGTTCAATTCCCAGCAACCACATGGTGGCTCACAACCATCTGTAATGAGATCTGGTGCCCTCTTCTGGTCTGCATGCATACATGCAGACAGAACACTGTATACATAATAAATAAATAAATCTTTAAAAAAAAAAAAAAGCAGTCATTAAATGGGCAGTGTGCCTTTACAACCAAGAGTGTTTCCTCTGCAGAACGCTGCACAGGCATTTCTAGTCTCACTGAAGTCTAGTGCCAGAGGCAGGAAGGGAGGCTGGATGGTGATTGGGGGGATCAGAATCCCAGATTTCAAGTCCCATTTGCATCTCTGCCCTGTGGGCAGCTGGACCAGACCACCCTAACAGAGGTGGCCATGGACCTGGGACAGTCCTGTTCATCTGCAGGTGACGTGGCCTTCTGGATGGTGGCTACAGACAGTGATAATGATACTCTGACCTATGAGATTACTGGTTCCTATGCCTACTTCTTCTCTGTCACCCCAGACACTGGGGAAGTGAAGCTGGACAGCCCTTTGGACTACGAGGTAAAGAGTGGTGGGGTTGGGAAAGCCCAGAGAGAGGGAATGGGCGGGGTGGCTCTTGGAGCCCGAGTCCTGGGAGCATGGCTGGGATCTCACACTGACAGAGGCCTCTTCTCCCTGCTGCTTCAGACACTCTATTCCTTCAAGATCACCATCTCCGTATATGACCATCACAACAGTCCAGTGAGTTGAAAGGATGAGAGGGGAGGGTGATTGGGGGTGGGACAAACAGGGTCCCAAGTGTCCACTTCTGATCATGTGTCTATTTCAGGCAAGCAGAGAGTGCCCCAGCTGATAATACTTCAGTGCTGATTGCTTTCAAAATTGTGTGTTTACCTTGTCATACAATATGACCAAGAGTTTGATATTTATTAACTATATAAGGATTTTGTATATACAATTACAGTGTTGGATTACAGTAATATAAATACTGATTTAAAAGTGATTCATTTTTATTCTATGTGATTGAATGCTTTGTTTGCATGTATGTCTATGGACCCACCATGTGCATGCCTGAAGCCTGCAGAGGCCAGAAGAGGGCATTGGATCCCCTGGAACTGGAGCACCACCATGAGGGTGCTGGGAACTGACGCCAGTTCTATAGAAGAGCAACAGAGTGGTCTTAATCACTGAGCTTTCTTTCCAGTCTCTGTTTCTATTGTCTTAAAGCCACTGCGTCTGCTCAATGACTAGCATGATGTTCTCTCCAAACCTCTATATGTCCTCTTCCTCTTTTCTTCACTGAGTGGCACCCCCAGCCCTCCTCTTCCTCACTCTTCTTCTTCTTCTTCTTCTTCTTCTTCTTCTTCTTCTTCTTCTTCTTCTTCTTCTTCTTCTTCT
>CABHPP010111443.1:0-23524 GCA_902168425.1 Peromyscus attwateri | reverse complement strand
CTTCTTCTTCTTCTTCTTCTTCTTCTTCTTCTTCTTCTTCTTCTTCTCGTGCATGTCTGTAATCTTAGTGCTTGGGAGGTAGAGGCAGGAGGATCCAGAGTTCAAGTCCATTTTTGGCTACATAGTGTGTCTAAAGCCAGCCTAGGCTAGGGAAGGCTGTGTCTAAGTAAAGGTCAGTGAAGAGAGGAGAGCTGTGTTGGCTCAGTTCTGGCTCAGTGCCAAGGGCTGCATCTTGTGATGGACATCTTGCTGGCAGTCACAGGTTTTCACGGAACATCACATGCATGAGGCAGGGACCTCCATCTGTAATGTCTGTTTCCTGCATGGGGATGCCTCAGGGTACTTTAGCTGATCCCCTCCAATGGGAACTCAGGTTGTTCACAGTTCATGCTATGCAAAAAAACAAAACAAAGCAAACAAACAAACAAACAAACAAAAAAACCAAACAATTACACCATGTGGTGTCCCTGTTACAGAACAAGGACAATTTAGATTTTAAAAATTGAACGCCTGCAACTTCACATTCAACCAATGTAGAACACACACACACACACACACACACACACACACACACACACACACACGCATAAGTGCACATGTGTACACATACATAGAGGAGGGAGAGAGAATGGAGAAAGAAGAAAGGTGGCAGAGTTCTGTGTAGGGTCCCCGAAACTCTTCTGGCATCTTAAAGCACGTTTTCTGGCCTCACCCAGGCTCTGGCATCTTAAAGCACGTTTTCTGGCCTCACCCAGGCACTCTCGTCTGCAGGTGCGGAAGGAAATGCAGGTGTTTGTGGCTGACAGAAATGACAATGCACCCGTTTTCCAGAATTCTGTGTTCTCCACCAGCATCAGCGAGGTATGTCCAGTCTTTGTGGGACAGGGCAAGGGGAGCATGTCTGGGGAGGTGCAAGGCCATGAGTGACAGGGCCACAGTCTACAAGCAAGGACCTCGGATTAGGGTTGTTTCGGTAGGAGCAGGAAGCAGAGGGAGCTGCTCTTCTGAAAAGCTGGAGGTACTCTGACGTAGGCACAGCTGCAGCCAGCTGATGACACCCTCTGCCTGTCATCTCTACTTCACTTGCTGCCTCCATCCTGAGGTGCAGAGCCGGCAGCTCTGGCTCCAAGCTAACATCTCTCCACTTCTCCGGCTCCAGCAGAAAGGCTGGCCATTTCTCTGTTTCCAGCATGCACAGACCTGGCTTTCGTCCACTCACTTTGGGCCATGTGTTCATCCTGTGTCTGAAATGGCTGGTCTGTGCGGTGGCTCTCTCCTCAGCCAGAGGTACCTCACTTTAACTTTTAACTGGAGGTTCCCTAGTGCTGCACTTGACTAACAAAGTGTGGTCTCCGAATCACCAAGACCACGTGGTTGGGAAACCTTTGAAGTGGGATCAGGCATAAGATCCGCCGGACAGGCCCTACCCGGCCCCCATGTTCTCGGTACTGTCCTGGGTCCTCACACCACCTGGTGACCAAGACTCCTCTGGGTGTGATGCTCCAGGTCTCACAGTCTAGAGCACAAGTGATAACCCGAAAAATAAACTGCAAGGGATGGTTCAGAGATGAGAGACTGTAAAGACGACAGGATGGGAAGGGTGGAAGGAAGGACCTATGCAAGGACTGCTTCTGGCTTCTCTGAGTAGGTGACCTCCCACCAGAGACCTGGAGAGCAAGGGGCCTGCCAGGGATCTCCAGGGAAGGGGTGTTCCAGGTTGAGGAACAGCACGTGCAAAGGTCCTCATACAGTGATGTGGCTAGCGTCAGAGGCTGGGGAGGGAGAGGCTAAGGAGGGAGGGGCAGAGACGGGCAGCTGCCTGACTTCTGAGGTCCACCAAAATTGTTTGGACCATATTCTGGAAAGAATGAGGAAGTTTCAGAAGCCAAGAGTGAGGAAGTCTGACTCAGGGCGTGGGCTATAGGGAGCCCTTGGGATGCTGAGCAGTGGAATGGCTCAGTCAGGCTGGATTCTTGAATGTTCTTTCCCTTATGGTCTTGAGAGAGTATAAACCAGCTCTGGGGTATGAGGCTGTGCAAGGGAAGGAGTTTCCAGGCAGGGTTATTTGGGGGAAGGGGTCCTGGTGCCTGCCCTGTCTTTTTGTTTGTTGTTTGTTTGTTTTTGTTTTTGGAGACAGGGTTTCTCTGTGTAGCCCTGGCTCTCTTGGAACTCGCTCTGTAGACCAGAACTCCACCTGCCTCTTGCGATTCACCTGCCTCTGCCTCTTAAGTGCTGGGATTAGAGGCATGCACCACCAGCCGCCCAACGGCCTGTCCCATCTTGTCTGATGCCTCCCCTGAAGGCTTAGCCCAGGGTTGGGATGGGATGGACACACAGGTGAAAAGTCCCTTTTTACAGACCCTGCCAGTCGGCTCTGTGGTGTTCTCCGTGCTGGCTACGGACCCGGACACCGGGCCAGGAGGTTTAGTGAAGTACTACATAGAGAAGGTGAGTGTGAGAGATCCTGGGGGACCCAGGCGGGAGCCGGCCTCACTGTTCCTCATGTCCACCAGGGGGCAGCATCTCCACAGGCAATTATAGCTCTGTTTCCCCAGCCTTTCTCTGACTACTCTGCTTTCTTCCCTACCCACCCCTTCCCCTCCTGCTGCCCACCACAGGGAAGTCTCACTTTGCCAGGTTGCTGAAGGAAGCCCAGTCCTTGCTCCCACCCCTTCACCAGCACGGTCAAGGCCTCTTGCAAACTAAAGCACTCACAGCCTCCAGGATAGAGCAAAGCTCAGAGAGGGCCTGGGTCTTGCCCGAGCTCACCCAGACAATCAAAGCACATGTGTTTTGTGACAGCAGGTTTGCTAGTGATCCCACCACTTCTTGAACACCAACTAAAAACTGACTTTCAACCCACCGAAGCAATTATAGCAGCCAATCAGAGATTACATGGCTTGGGAACATTTGCATTTCTGGCCAGCGGTAGAGTCAAGATTTGACCCTATGTCTCTCAGAGTAGAGTTTGTGAAGAGTGAGGGGCGGTGGTGTCCAGAGCGGGCCTCACCCAAGCAAGTATCCTCTGTCGTAGGTCATCCCCAGCACCGATGACAGCAAGAATCTTTTTCACATCTTGGACAATGGCTCCATTGTGTTGAGTGACAGCCTCAGCTACAACAATAAGAGCGCCTTCTACCAGCTGGAGCTGAAGGCCTGTGTGAGTGGGGGTGTAGGCAGAGCCGGGGGCTCAGAGTTGGGGCACTGGCTCACAGAAGGCCTCTCACCCACAGGATTCAGGTGACTTGTGGAATAACAGCATAATCACCCAGTGCTCCCAGCCAGTCTTCTTGTCCATCTCAGTGGTTGATGAGCCAGACCTGGACCCCCAGTTTGTCAGGGAGTTTTACTCAGCCTCCGTGGCTGAGGATGCGGCCTTGGTATGTGCTGGGGGTGGGGTGCTGGGTAGTGGTGAGCGGCTAAGCAAAGGGTCAAATGCACTCATCAAGCCTCCTCCCAGGGAACCTCGGTGCTGAAGGTGGAGGCGGTGGATGGCGACAAAGGCATCAATGACCATGTGACCTACAGCATCTCCAGTGAGATCCGGGGGTGTCCCCCAGAGAGGGCTGGGGTAAGGGTGGGGTGGTCAGAGCCCCTGGAATAGCTGCTGCAAGTGTCTCCCCATCAGACTCCACAAGGTCCGGCTGGTTCAGCATCGGGGAAGATGGGGTCATCACAGTCAGCGCCCCCCTGGACAGAGAGCAGCTGCTGGACGATAATGAAGAAGTGCAGATACAGGTGACGGTGAGTGTGACTCCTCTTCTCTAACCCTTGACCTTAGAGCTCACTCTCTGAGCACCAGTCTCTGCCCTCTGGCTTCTGTTTTGTGCCTCAGGCCACTGAGAAGAATCCTAACATCTATGGGCAAGATGCCAAGGCGAGCATGTGGGTCACAATAAGAGTGACGGATGTGAATGACCACAAGCCAGAATTTTACAACTGCAGCCTCCCAACCTGCACCTTTAGCCCCCAAGAGGCCCAAGTCACCTTCACAGGCTACGTGGATGAGCATACCTCTGCCCGAATCCCCATCGATGACCTGACCATGGTGGCCTATGACCCAGACCAGGCAGGTGCACGTGGCGAGGAGGGAGGGACACCGGTGGAGAGGAGGTCCAGGCTGAGGAGGGGAAGGTCACAGATGGGAGGAGGGAGTAGTGAAGGGGAGGGCAAGCAGGCAAAGAGAGTGGGTGATGATTGGAGTTGAGATGGGCAGTGGATTACAGAGCCGGATGATGAGTGGAGTCCATGGGGAATAAAGGTAGAAATATGATGGTAATGATGGTGGCGCCAATCTGTGAGTCGTGCAAAGTGGAGGTTGTTGCGTACTGTTTGGCAATGTTCAGGGGAATACTGGGTGGTGCTGAGCAGAAGCAGTGTGCAATGGAGGTTGATATTAGGTGCTAGGCAACAGTGAGTGGTTGTGATGTTGGTGCTGTTGGCTCTGGGTAGCCTGTGGTTTGGGGAAGTAGGAGCATCAGGGAAAGGTGGCTGGTATGTTTAGAGTGGTCTGAATGATCACCTGGGAAGGAACCACCACAGAGGTGGTACTAAGTGATGGGTGAGGTCATGGTTTGATGGGATTGGGTGACGCAGAGTTGAATGGAGGGTGCCAGGTGGTGACATGAGGCGGGTGGGTGTGCTCAGCCGGTAGCTAGTGCTGAATGGCAGCTTTGAGGGAACAGGCTGATGGGCGTGGGTGGTGACGCCTGGTAAGGAAGGCTAATGGGAATATTATGGGAGTGGGTGAGTGTGGCTTATCTCTTCAGCCCTGGAGACCCACAGTGCCGAGGGCAGTCCTCAACTGCCGAGGCTGCATTTGCAGAGCTGGACAGCCAGCCCAACTTCCTGAGCCTAGATTGTTGTCTTAGTCTTTTCTGCCTCCCTCTGTGGGTCTCACTGGACAGGATTTCTGCAGAAGGCCCGAGCTTGGACATTGGGTAGGCAGTTGCAGGGGGTCAATCCCTACTATACTACCCTCCTTTACAGGGTGACAATGGTACCTTCCTGCTGTCCTTGGAGGGCCCAGATGCTGAAGCCTTCAACGTGTCCCCAGAGCGAGCGGCAGGGTATGTCAGTGTGCAGGTGGTGGTGAGAAACTCAGAGATGGTGGACTACGAGAAGAAGACAGTGATGTTGGTGCAGGTATGGTTTGCCAAGATGCTGTGGGATACAGAGGTCATGGGTAACCAGGCCCCGTATCACCACTTGTTCTTCTGTCCTTAGGTTGTGGCCACTGACTCAGTCAGCAAGAATTACTCTGTTGCCAATGTGACCATCCACCTTAGAGACGTTAATGACCACAGGCCCACGTTTTCTCAGAGCTTGTATGAACTCACTGTGCCAGAGCACAGTCCAACAGGTTTTGTGGTCACCAGCAGTATCAAGGTGAGTGATACTGGAGAGACCCTGCTGGGAGGCAGATGCTGAACAGGGCCAGTCTGAGACTGTCCCAGACTTTGTTTCTTTCCATGTCACTGGATCCCTGCAACCATGCCTGTATGTATGACTGTATCTGAGTGTGTGGAGTGTGGATGTGTGAATGCAGATGTGTGGTGAGCCTTTGGAGTCAGCATGCACAACAGCCCTGTCAAGTGAGTTGTGCGGTACCACAGATGGCCCTGTCTCCAGTGTCCTGCCGCCTTTACCTCACAGGCTACAGACGAAGATGAGGGCGAATGGGGTCGTATCACCTACAGGCTGCTTTCAGGAAATGGGTAAGCTCCTAAGGTGCACAGGGGAGCTCTTCTCTACCTCCCCATGGGGCTAGAGTGGTAGAAAAGTGTAGTCTGCAGAAGTACAAAGTGCTCAGTTGCGTCCATTCCAGAAAAACAATTTAAAAAATGATTAGTTTTCTATGACTATAATAAAATACTCAAGGCAGGGTGTTTTATATAGAGAAAGGTTTATTTCGTTCTGGAGGCTCAGAAGCATGGGGTTCCATGCACTGGACCATGTGAGGACTTCATAGTCTATTGAATCACATGGTGGGACCCTGTATGATAAGATAGGAAACCAGAAGGGAAGAGGCCAGGGACAACTTTCCCAAAGGCCCCACCTCTCAGAGGCACCTGCACCTCCTAACACTGCAGACCAAGTGTCCAACACCTGTAGGCTTGAGGGCACTCACAGCATGACCAATCCACAGTCATAAGTATGTAGGAAATACCGCACAAGATTCACTCAAGTCTGTGTTATCATTTGTCTGAAATTCAATTGTAAGTGCATATCCTGTCATTTTACTGGCTAAATCTGGTCACTCCGAGCAGAGAAGATCTGTTTGAGGTAGATCCGAACTCAGGAAATGTGACGGTGAAAAATGGCACACTGCTGGACCGGGAGAAGCAGGCTGTGTACTACCTCACACTGCAGGCCACCGACGGTGGGAACCAGTCTACCACCACCACACTACAGATCACTCTGCTGGATATTAATGACAACCCACCTGTGGTCCGAGGCTCCTACACCGTCTTTGTGCCAGAGGAGGGTGGCAATGTCTCTGTGACCATCCAGGTGAGAGCCACCTTGGACCTGGTGGGGAGGTGGGGGAGGGGGTCATGCTGGCCCTGTATGAAGCCTGAGCTCTACTGTGTGTCTCTGAGGAAGTTACTCAGTCAATCTGGGTGTCTATTTCCTCTTAGAAAATTAAGAGTCATTGTCCTTATTCACAGGGTCAGCAGGGCATGAGATAATGGGTCTAAGGTACTCTGCAGAGGCCTGGTGTGGAATAGACCTCACAAACAAATCACGCATTCCCAACTCATTCCAAAAAGGTTTGATGTGGCTTACATAAAAAGTAAGACCCAGGGGCTGGAGAGATGGCTCAGAGGTTAAGAGCACTGACGGCTCTTCCAGAGGTCCTGAGTTCAATTCCCAGCACCCACATGGTGGCTCACAACCATCTGTAATGAGATCTGGCGCCCTCTTCTGTATACATAATAAATAAATAAATCTTTGAAAAAAAAAAAAAAGAAAGTAAGATCCAAGCAAGGCATGATGGTGCACACCCCAGCACCTAGGAGGCAGAGGCAGAGGGATCTCTGAGTTTGAGGCCAGCCTGGTCTACAAAGCGAGTCCTAAGATAGACAGGGCTATGTAGACAAAGCCTGTTTTGAGAAAAACAGAATATCCAAACAGAGAATAAGTAACAAAAAATGGGTGGTATTATTAAAGGGTCCAACGGTAGCATTAACATCCAGAACCCAAAGAACGCAGTTAGAAAGCAGCCCCTGGGAGTGGGCTACAGGTTCATTTCTGAGCTGCCTAACAGCCAAAGCTGAACTAGACGAGCTCACTGGCCAAGCTCCCAGGATTATATGGTAAAAACCCACTCATGGCTCCAGAGATGCATGGGAAGCCTCTGCCCTACATGGTATGAGACTGAGAACTCTCCTTTAGGATGACCCAGATGGTCCCCTTGTGAGAAGAGGCCTGCACATGCTCAGAAGGCCATCTCTCGGCACCAGTCCCTCCATTGTTCAGGGGCTGAGGCTCCCTGCAGATGTTCCAAGGTCAAGCCTTTCTGTGACTGTACAGCCGGTCAACGGCAGTGGTCAGGCTGTAGTCCAGATCTCACTGGACTTAATCCTTCTGACTCTGGTCTTTAAGAGCCTCATGGGAGAAACATTTATGATTGGTCAGAACTACAGCACCCTTAGGGATACAGAGGAGTACTTGGCAAATTAACAGGCTAAGTACCGAGGCCCTTTGTGGAGACAGGTGGGTCGTGCCTTTGGGAGAGCCGTCTCTGGCTGCTTATGAAGGGCCCATTTACTGAGCAAGACCCAACAGAACTAAAGCAAAGGTAATAATGTGGGGTGAGCAGGGCGGACAGACAAGGAATAGCCTCCATCTCAGCACCTGCTGAGTCCTCTGTTGAACCCCAGTGCTCAGAGGCGAACCTGCTCTGACTCCTGTTCCTGGGGCTCCCACTAAGCAAACCGCAGACCTGTACTGATAGTGTTATCTGTGCTGTCAAAGGTAGCAGGGCTGTAGGGAGCTGCAGGGGTGACAGCATGACTGGGAATCAGATGGAAGGCCCCAGGTCTAAGGCTGGGGCATAAAAGAACATGCATTCTTTGTACAGGCTCATTCCAGTGTGATCCAGCATGTTTGGGGCCCTGGCAAGACAAGAATGCATTTGTGCACATGTATACACCCTTTGTATGAAGAATGAGCTGTTAAAAAGTACAGCCAGATGTGTAGCCAGATGTGGTGATGCACACCTTTGATTTCACCTTTGAAAGGCAGAGGCAGGCAAATCTCTGTGAATTCCAGGCCGGCCAGGGCGACATAGTGAGACCCTGTTTCAAAAAGAAAGTTTAGTGGGGAGCTGGAGGGATGGCTCAGCAGTTAAGATCACTGTCTGCTCTTGGAGAGGACCCAGATTTGATTCTCAGCACCCACATGATGGCTCACAGCTGTCTATAACTCCAATTCCAGGGGATCTGATGTCCTCTTTTGGCTTCTGTAGACACTGTACACAAATGCTATACTTATGTACACCCAGGCAAAACACTCAAACATATAAAATAAAAAAAATTTTTAAACTTTAAAAATGAAAAAATATAGTATTGGGCTAGGGATGTAGTTGGCAGAGGGCTTTTGTAGCATGCACAAAAAGCATTGGGTTCTGTTCCCAAAACCACATAAACAGGGTGCTTCGGTGGATGCTTGAGAGCCTAGGTCCCTGGAGGTAGAGGCAGGAGGACCAGAAGACTGAAGTCATCCTTGGCTACATAGTGAGTTTGAGGCCAGCTTGGGCTACATAAGACCTTGCCTCTAAATAAATAAATAAATAAATAAATAAATAAATAAATAAATAAATAGCCCACCGTGTGTGTGTGTGTGTGTGTGTGTGTGTGTGTGTGTGTGTATGAACAGAAAGACAGAGACAGAGAAACAGAAAGAGAGCATGATGCAGCAACATGGGAGAATCACAAGATTCCCTGCATAGACTCCCCCACAGCCTTCTCTGTAGCCTCAGCTTATGGGAACCTCCACTTCAGGTCTCTTTCCAGGGTCTAGCTCAGGCCTAGATTTGCAAGATGCATGAAGCAGTTATCTGGGGGATGGACAAGCTCAAGGCTGAGACTGAGAGCTCCTGCTGGCTGTGCCCCACATCTCAGCAGGGAGCCATGGCCTGTCTCCTCCTGGTTCCAGCCAATGGCTGCTTAGACCAGTGCGGGAGGGAGGGGTTGGGCCTGAGGCCTGTATCCCTGAAGCCAACTATGTTCACAGGCTTATGATGATGACCAGCCAGACACTAACAATAGCCGCCTGCTCTTCAGCCTGCTGCCTGGGCCCTATAGCCACAACTTCTCCATAGACCCCAACACCGGGCTCCTCAGGAATCTGGAGCCCCTGGACCGTGAGGCCATTGACCCTGCGTTGGAGGGCCGCATTGTACTAACTGTGCATGTGGCTGACTGCGGCATGCCTCCCCTCAGCACTGATGTCAATGTCACCATCACTGTGGAGGTAAGGCAAGGTGCTGTCACACACACACAGCCTAGTTCCCTGGCTCTAGCACAGGTCACACTTCCTGCCTTGCACAGCATGGTCGATGAGAGGTTGAGAACTCAGCCGGGCAGACCTTGGCAATCCTAGTCCTTATGTCCGAAAGACTAGGGATGAAATCAGCATGAATGAATGGAGGTGTTCTGAAGAGGGTGTTGCCCAGGGAAGGCGCTCAGGGGAACCCTCCTAACGGACACCAAGCGAAGGCCAAGGGCAAGTGAAGCTGGCTCCAATTGTGTCTCCTGTACACCAAGAGATAGGGATGAATGGTAACAACCATTTTATTATGGGGGCCAAGCATGTGGTGTACACCTATAACCTCAATACCTGAGAGACTCGGGCAGGGTAATTGAGGGTTTTAGTCTATCCTGGGCTACACAGCAGACCTTGGGAGACACTGCAGAGATAAGGGAGACACTGAATAGACTTAGGACTTGTCAGCATGCTGGGAACAAGGTAGAACACTAAAGGAAAAATGAAGAATTACACTTACTGGATTCGAGGGAACCCTTGGCCCCTGTGAGCTTCACACCCTGGCTGTGTCAGAGGTTACCCTGTTTTCAGATGAGGACACTGAAGCCCAAAGAAGCCAGAGCCACAGGAGAGGCAGAGCAGGAATGGACTCAGAGCTGATGTCTTAGTCACTCCTGCGTGAGTCAGGATGATCACGAGAATTCAGCAGCCTTGGGCGAGAAGTCAGTGATGCATATCTGAGGAGTCCTCATCAGACCATGTGCCTCAATGAGCAGAGGCCCTTTCTGCACTTCTGAGGAGGATTTCACTCAGGAGCTCAGGAGATGGGTTACATGATGAGAGTTCTATCTTAGAAAAAGACAAAGGAAAAGGAAGGAGAGAAGGAGGAAAGGAGGAGGAGGCGTAGAGGAAAGGAAGGGAAGGGTTGGGGAAGGAAGAGAGGGAAGACACACCTTATTGAAGGGCTAGAGTTCTGTTCCCAAGTCTCCATTCTATGGTTCTACAGAGAAAACTGACCGCCAAGGGGTGCATGTATGCCAGCAGACTGGGAGGGGCTGGAGCATCCATGGCATCTCCCATGACAACCCTGGGGAGAACATGGAAGACAGGACTCCAGCTGGGCATGGTAGGCAAGGTCAGAAAGCATTAGGTGTCCAGGGCACCAGATTCCAGTTCAGACTGAACCCAGAGCTGGTGTCACAGGTCTGAGAAATGGGACCTCAGGCTAAGCCAGATGGGGACACAGACAGGGCCCTGTAACAGTTCTGGAAAGTGGAACTAGAGTAGTTCTGGGCTGAGGTCAGACAAACAGAAGCAGCACTACTTCCTGGCCTTCTCTGGAAGGCTGTCTGCACATCTGGAAACCCGTCAGTGCTGTCTGAGGGACGCAGACTTGATGGCTCTATCTGTGTAGAGATATGATTGGCTTCTCTGATGGCTCTTGGAATAAATGTGAACCTGGGGCTACTGGGTCCCTAGGACTTAGACCTGCCTCTCCCTTCAGGACATCAATGACAACCTACCTGTGTTCAACCAGTCCTCCTATAAATTCTTGGTGATGGAGAGGGATCCAGGTATGTGCCCTCTGGGCTGGTGTGGGCCCAGGGAGCTGGGCCGTGGGCTCACTGTGCAGATGACAGGGGAATGTGTATCCTAGCACCTTGGGTGCATGCAGGATAATCCTGCTGGTGTTATCCTTTGGCAAGGCAGCACTTGGAGAAGGGTATACTGAAGCAGAGACTGTTTACATCCCATCTCTGACACCAAATAGTAAGGCCCATGCTAACGGCTCCATTGTAGGACCAGCCTGGAGTGCCTGTGGCTGGCACAGCTGGTCCTCCAAGCTCTGTCCTTTGTACATAGGAGAGTTTGTGGGCACAGTGAAGGCCTGGGATGCTGACCAGACAGAGGCCAACAACCGCATCAGCTTCAGCCTGTCCGGGACTGGTGTCAACAACTTTATGATCCAGGGCAACGTGCTGGGTCAAGGGTGGGCCGAGGGGTCCCTCTGGCTGCTCCCTGATGTGAGCCTGGATTATGAAGCACAGAAATTCTTCAATCTGACAGTGACTGCTGAGAATCCAGGCCCCCAGGGCCTAGATTCCACAGCAAATGTCACTGTAGTTGTGGTGGATGTGAATGATGAGCCACCTACCCTGGACGCAGCCTCACTCCAGAGCATCACTGTGGCTGAGAATGGTTCCCAGCATGGCCTGGTGGCCCAGGTGATAGCCCAGGATGTGGATACTGATGCCGTGCTGACAATAGAACTGGTGAATGTCATCTGCACCAAGGATAACGTTGACGTGGGCAGCGTGTGCCACGACTGGTTCTCTGTGCTTGCCAACGGCTCGGTGTACATCAATCAGAGTGAGGCCATCGACTATGAGGCTTGTCACCTGGTGACGCTGGTTGTGCGGGCGCATGACCTCGCCACCAATTCCCGCTTTGAGGCCTACAGCAGCAATGGTGAGAGGGCCTTCAGGGCTGCAGACATCAGAAATTGTCAGCTATGTCACTGGCCATGGCCTCGCGAAGCTTCTTTGCTCCATCTGTCCAGTGGGGATTGGCCAAGGGGCGGGCCGTGGAGAGTGTGAGAGCATGCATGCAGGGTCTAGTGGGTGCCTGGAAGCACCTACTGAAGGCTGTTATTTGTGAAACGGGACAAAGGAGACAGCACCCCAGAGCTAGCTGAGTCCTCATCCACCTCCACACAGGCACAAGGGCCGTGCTAACAGTGAGCACAGCACAGAACTGTGCCAGGCACCTGAAAGCATTTGCTCATTTTATTCCTGCACAACTCATGAGCTAGTGATGCCCAGCCGATCTAAAGATGAGGAAGCCAAGGAACAGAGTGGGGAGGGTCTCACTCTGTAGCCCAGGCTGGCCTCAAATTTATAATCCTCCTGTCTCAGTCTCCCAAGTGCTGAGATTTATAGTTGTGTGTCACTACTTCTGGCTCAGAGTGAGTGTTTAAAAAGACGAGTTGACATAAAAGTGTACATCACACATATATCAATATAGGCAGACATACATAATATTTACACACGCACTTTCAGCTGTGTTGAGAATGGAGCCCTTATGCCAGCCAAGTGTGCTGCTGCTGGATGACACCCATCCAAGCATAAAATGCCCTGGTCAACTGGGGCAGACCTGGGCCCACTCCTGGACTGCCACTCTTGCATGGCTCTGACCAGCTGTTCATCATCCGTAGGGTGGGAACAACACTGACAGACAGGAAATCTAGAGGAGGCTGTCGGGACTCGTGGGTGAGGAGTAGAGCTGAGCACAGGGCAGGAAAAGCAGGTGCGGGAACTGCTGAAGGCCTGATGAGGCCCAGGCTCTTTCAGTGAGGAGTTTGCTCGGAGCTTTGACCCATGTGATCTCATCTCCTCAGGAAACCTCCCCATCATCATCGAGGACAAGAACGACAATGCTCCCTATTTTCTGCCTGACAACCAGACCTTTGGTGAATGATTAAAGCAACCCATCTTCACCCCGGTGTATCTACACACACCTCGTAACATGGGATTACCCTTAGATACCCTCCGTCTCCCACCCCTGTAAACCCTCTCTAGGCCACATAGGGGCCCAGCCCACCTCCCCCTCAGCTTGTAGCTAGAAGGGACACCTAGTTTTCATTCCAGCTCTGGATCAGCTGCCTGCTGGCTTTAAGGCAGGCCTTTCCTCTGCGAGCCTTGATTTCCCCATATGTACCGTGAGAGGTGGATGCCTTGACAACTGCATCCTCAGGAACAGCTGCAAGGGGTCCCTTTGCAGAGGGATCGGGCATGGGCTTGTGGTGTGGACTCGGCTTATGGGCCGTGCTGGGCCAGGTGGCACTGTCCCTGCCGAGCTGACTTCTTCCTGCTTATATTTGTAGTGATCATTCCAGAGCTCGTGTTACTCAACCAGCTGGTGGCTTCTGTCCAGGTGAGTCCTTAGCTCCAGCCGCTGCAGTCACAGCCACTCCAGGGGCCTTTCACCTGCCCCTAAGATTGTTTAACCTCAGATTTGATGGCTCAGAACCCGCTAACACAAGCTGGGACTGTAGCAGCGCTTGCTCAGTCGACGTGCTCCCATTCTGCTAATTGTTCAATTTAGTATTCATAAAAATTTCATGACCAGAAATACCACTTGTAGGCTAGATCTCCTGATGATGCCAGAATTCTTGAGTGTGATCGAGAACCCATAGCCAATTGTAAATTAAAAGGGTTTCTTCTACTTAAATAGCTTCCTGAGCACAATTATAGCAATGCTTTCAATTTGTTATGGTGATGGATGTGGGTGTGTGACTGGAGGGTGGCTAGGCCCTGTGGGGTGAGGCCCTGGGGCCGGAAGCTGTCTTGCTTCTCTAGGATTAAGTTTCCTTTGTGCAGGGTCTGACGTTGTAGCCTTTGCTATTCTGGAACTCACTGTGTAGACCAGGCTGGCCTCAAATCTGCCTACCTCTGCTTCTGTGGTGCTGAGATTAAAGGCGTGAGCCACCATGCCCAGCTCAGTTTTCCTCTTTGACAGGAGACTGGTGGCTCTTGGCTAGCACTACATGAATGGTATGCCCCAGGCTTGGAAAGGTCTGGCCTTTCCCATGCAGAGTTGAGGGTGTCCTCAGGACAGAACCTCTCCTGGGGACAGCAATTTTTCCTTTCTAGGTCCTTTCAAGACTTAACACAGTTAATTTCCAATCCTCAGCCTACTGTATGCCAATGTCCCAATTTAGTCATGATTTTGAATTGTTTTCTTTTGTATATGTGTGTGTATGTGCAGGTACACATGTGTGGGTGGGTGCACATGCTCCTGTGTGTGTATGGTGAATGTGTGTGTATGCATGTGTGCATATATATGTGTACATATCTGTGTATATGCACATGTGCATGTATGTGGTATGGGTAGTGTGTGTGTGTGTGTGTGTGTGTGTGTGTGTGTGTGTGCGTGTGTGCGTGCTAAAAACAATGTAGGGCATTGTTCTTTAGGATCTATCTTTTTTTTTTTGAGACAGGATCTCTCAGTAGCCTGGAGCTTGCCTATTAGGTTGACAGGACCCAGGGATCCACCTGACCCCACCTCTCCAGTGCTGGGATTACAAGTACAACCCAGTGTACCTGGTCTTTTTATGTGGGTTCTGGTACACAGATGCAGGTCAGGCCTTGTGTCTGCAGGGAAAGCACTTTACTGACTGAATGCTCTTCTTGGCCAAACTGGTTCTTTTAAAAAATAACTCCATTTTGCAACCTGAAGCCCAGCTGTTTACCTTGAGCATGAAGCCCTGTGTACCCTTCACATTCTGTGTGTGTGTGTGTGTGTGTGTGTGTGTGTGTGTGTGTGTGTGTGTATGTGTGTGTGTTTCTTTCAAGACAGGGTTCCTCTGTGTAACAGCCTTGGCTGTCCTGGAACTCACTTTGTAGGTCAGGCTGGCCTCGAACTCACAGAGATCCAGGCTCTGTGAGTTCGAGGCCAGCCTGACCTACAAAGTGAGTTCCAGGAAAGGCGCAAAGCTACACAGAGAAACCCTGTCTTGAAAAAACCAAAAAAAAAACAAAAAACAAAAAAAAAGGTGTATGCCACCATGCCCAGCTCTCTGTTACATTCTTTTTAAAGGCATTAGAATGTTTGTCCTTCCTTCTTGTTCACTTTTGGTCCACTAGGGAATGTAGGCTTACATTAATCAGCCAGAAATGAGGGCTTTAAAGGGAGGATGCACACTGTAGGTACTCTAGAGCTGAGTGTGGCTGCTTGTGAGTGGTTGTGTATGTGCTTGGCAGTTGGGTAGAGGAGAGTGAGGCAGATTTCAGTATAGGAAGACTTTGGGTGGTGATCTGTTATATTGGGGTGCAGGAGAAGGCACCTGGGCAAATGTGGATGTACAGTGAACTTTATCTTTTAAAAATCTAGCTAGGTGTGGTATAGACTTCTGTAGTCCTGGCACTTCTGAGACAGAGGCAGGAGAGTCACAGAAAGTCTAAGGCCATTCTGGCTTAAATAGTGAGCTCAGGATGGCCAGAACTACATAGTGAGACCCTACTAAAAAAAATAAATAAATAAATAAAAGTTTTGGGTGGCAGCTGTGGCTTCTGATCATGGTGGGAATGGAGAGGCCTTTCCTAGTCTTACTCCAGACATCCACTTTTGCTAACAGGCCAGAGATGAGGACTCACAGCACAATGGGAACATCCAGTTCTCCATCCTGAAATCAGATTTTGTCTCCAACAATGGGGCCTCCAACCCTGTCCAGGTCTTCCGGATTACCAGCTCAGTGGAAGCTGACCTGTACACTGGCAACATTGTGTAATGTGGTGAAGGATACTTGGACGGGTTGGGTGGGGTGTGGAGTCCAGCTTCGGGCAGGGGCTTCATCCTGGAAGGTGTATGGGTAGGTTTCCAGAGGGCTATAAGGACCCAGATTGGGTTACAGAATAAAGCTGTGTCTTGCCATCTCTCACAGGCTGGTGACCAACCTTGATTCCACTCTCCAAGGCACATACCAGGTGACAGTTCAGGCTCAGGACCAGCCAACTGTGGGTCCTGCACTGGAAACCCAGATCACTCTGAATGTGAGCGCCATTCCCTGCTTCCCGCCCTGGTGTCCTCAGCTAGCCCCATGTTCTTCTTTTCTTTTTTGTTTATATATATATTTTGGTTTTTCAAGACAGAGTTTCTCTGTTTAGTACTTGCTGTCCTGGAACTCACTTTGTAGACAATGTTGGCCTTGAACTCAGGGATCCCCCTGCTTCTGCCTCCTGAGTGCTGGGATTAAAGGCATGTGCCACCACTGCCCAGCCTATATTTTGTTATTTTAAGACAGGGTCTTACTATGTAGCTCTGGATGGATTGGAGCCACTATATAGACAAGGTTGGCCTTGAATTTACGAGATCCACTTGCCTTTGTCTCCTAAATTCTGAGATTAAAGCCATGTTTTATTGAATTTTTATCCAGAATACCTGTCACTGTGAGATGGATCTGTAATTCCATTGCTTGAATTTGAGGCCAGCTTGAGCTATATAGCAAGACCTGATCTAAAAAAAAAAAAAATCATAAACCACACACATTCTCCCCGACCTCACTTCTAAGCCATGGGGACTTCATTGTTCTCATCCACACATCAGAGTCCAGAACAACCGGCATGCACACGGAAAGTAAATTCTGGGTCCATATTAGTCATGTGAAAGACCCAGTGGTCCTTCTGACATCCAGTGATGCTCCTCCTAGACCCAGACTCTCCTTAGTCTTGTTAGGAAATGAAATCAGTTGTAATCTATTAGGAAGAGTATCTGTCAGTCTCTACATATGTTTACAAGACACACAGGGTTTTAGCCAGCAGGTCCCTTTCCGGGGATGTTCCTGCAGACACAGGACGGCACATCAGGGCACATGAGAACACCTGGTGGGGAGGAAGTCAGAAGTGAGGATGTGTGAGACATCCACATGGACCACCACACAGACGAGTGATGTAGAGTGATGAGGAGAGATGCCCAAGAGAGACCGAGCGAGCAAAGGCATGTAGGGACAGGGACAGCATAAGTGCCAGGATTCTAAGCGTGTGGCCAAGGGAAACCATGTACGTGTCATGGGATTATTTATAGGTAGAAAATTCCAGGATAAAATCTCATGAAACTTTCATTGTGATGGCCTCTTTAAAGTAAGAGCTGGAGTCTTTTTTTTTTTTTTTCTTTTCCTTTTTTTGTATGTCCCTTTGTGGTGTCTGAATCTGGGTTGCAGGTGAACACAGCACGTGTGCTGTATCAGTGGATGTGTGTTCTGAGACACACGTGCTGTCGATGATCTTGTAGTTGTCCTATGTTTCTGATGTCTCCTCTCCACACCCCCTTCTACCCTAGCTCTTCACTGTGGACCAGAGTTACCGTGTGAGGCTACAGTTCTCCACCAACAAGGAGGATGTGGGTGCCAACGTGGAGGAGATTAAGGCGTAGGTCTGGGAAGCACAAGAAGGGGCTGTGGGAAGAAGGCCTAAGGGGCTAGTCCTGGAGAACTACCCGGTCCCTGACCCATACTTGAACTTGTCCCTGTCTCCGATCCTGTGCCTGTACCCCACCAAGCCCATGTGCAGTCAAAGGCGGGATGGGGCATGACAGAACTACCATGTCCAGTTGTGAAAGTCATGCACTGGAGAAGAACAAGGGTCCCAGGAGAAAGGATTTCCATTTCTAGTGTGTGCAGAGGGGTATCAGTTCTTTAGTGAACACACCCTTCCCTCCACACGACTCCTGATTCCACTGGCACAGCCCTGGCCACAGCCCCACTCCACGTATCTGTGATACCTGCATCTTTTGTAGGGCTCTTGTCCAGGCGACCAGGACCACTGTCTATGTTGTGACGATACAGAACATAGACTCCATGGCTCGGTGAGTGTCCCCAGGTATAGTGAATGGGCTGAGGAAAGCAACAGTTGTTGGAGAGGCTTGTGGTGTTCCTGGGCTGTTTATGTGTCTCTTCCAGAGCCCAAGTCCAGTCCTACCTGGATGCCTACTTTGTCTTCCCCAATGGGTCAGCCCTGACACTTAATGAGCTGAATACGTGAGTGGGGCTGTCAGGGAGGTGGGCAGGGGGAGTAGAAGGAACCCCCAGGGGAGGCCAGTGACCCTTGGGTCTAAGCAGGGCTCTGTGGCAGGATGATCCGGAAAGACCAGGATGCACTGAGGCAGCTGCTGCAACTGGGGCTGGTGGTGGTGGTGAGTGTGGCTGGACAGACGGACGGCACAGGTGGGGGAGGGGCGCGGATCCCACAGCCTCCTCACCCTCCCTCTTCTCCAGAGCTCCCAGGAGAGCCAGGAGTCTGACCAGCCGAAACTGCTCACCAGTGTCATCATAGGACTGGTAGTGGCCTTGCTGCTGGTCCTCGTGATTCTGACCACGGCCCTCGTGTGTGCGCGGAAGAGGTGTGGTTTGCATCTCTCCCTTGGTCTCCAGCTCTCTTCTCACCCAGATACCCAATATGTGTGGGGTGGGTAGAAAGAACTTGGGGTCAGGCATCAGGTACATGTGTAAGACTGCGGGTGAGTCACCTTCCCATCCCAAGCCTGTCTCCTTGCCCGCAGAATGAATTTGGCTCTAGATTCCTCCATTTAGGGTAGAAATGTTGAGCACTTCAGAATGTTGCCATTTCCCCTTCCCAGAACACAACTGGTAGCTTCCCCTGAGTTTTACTCCAGGTATCACTGCTGGCTGCCAATGTGGCCCTTTGACAACACGTTCTCTTGGCTCGTGGTTCTACCCCCTACATAATGCAGCTAAAGCTATCACTGGCCAGGATCCTTGTGAGGCCACAGTTGAAGGGCTTCATACTAGGTGAGTCTGTTGCAAATGTGACTTCCTCCTGGTTCAACAGCTACCACCGGAAGCTTCGAGCTATGAAGGCTGGCACGGAGGCCCGGAAGACGCCAGTAGAAGCAACGACTTCAGCTGTTGCTATCCCTGGGACTAACGTGTACAACACTGAGCGGTGAGCAGCGGTCAGAGGGGAACAAGAGACTTTGTAAGATGACTGAAGGCCGTAGCTACTTGACCAAACTTTCTCCCCAGAGCCAACCCCATGCTGGACCTCCCCACCAATGATCTGGGATTGGAGAGTCTCTCCTCCAGTGACCTGGACTATGTCAGGTGAACAGCATCTCTCACTGCCACACTAGTTGTTGATAGTGGGAAGTAAGTGGTGATGAGGATAATGGTGATGGTTGGTAGTCATAGTGATAATGACAGTGGTGATAGAGTTAATGGTGGTGATGGTAATGGTGATGGTGCTGATGCTGATGATGGTGATAATGGCAGTGGTGTAGGTGGTGATGCTGATGGTAATATTGGGGTGATGGTGATGGTTAAAATGTTGGGGTGATGCTGATGGTAATGTTAGGGTGATGGTGATGGTTAAAATGTTGGGGTGATGCTGATGGTTAAAATGTTGGGATGATGCTGATGGTGGTGACGAGGCCACAGATTGGGAAGGTGAGTCAGTTTGCTAACAATCTAAGTTCTATCAATTCTCCCATAGCCTCAACTCCCTAGACAAAAACGCTGTGGACTTGGACATGGACAGTAAGGAAATCAAGGTAAGATGTGGGAGGAGTTGGTACCTGGGGCTTCTGACTTGAGGCTCTTCTCTGAAGGGGTGGAATTCAGGATGAATGAGGCCCAATCCCTGTTCCTCCCTAACGTGCTCTTGGGTGAACTGCTTCTTGATTTTGGCTCTCTGTTCTTTTCATCTGTAAATGGTAATCAAAACAACTCTGCAAGGCTGATATGGGGATTAAGTCAGAGCAAGCATGTAGTGTAAAGGTGGTGCACTTGCTGAGGCTCCGGGTTCAGTCTCCAGCACCACTCACAAAAGAAAACAAAACAGCAAAACCCCAAACCAACAAACAAGAGAAGGAAGAAAGCTGGTACAAAGCATGTGGTCAGAAACGGGTTCTGCCAGTTTTGATCTCTACACAAATGCTAGTAGGTGAGGAAGAAATGTGGACATGAGCAAAGGAGCAAGCTCAGTAAATGACTGAGTGACAACACCACTTCTTGTTAACCAGGTTAGTTGGTTAGATGGTTAGTTGGTTAGTAGATGAAATCAAGAACTCACAGCTTGGGCTCTTATTTGGAATCACCTAGGGGATTCTAAAAGAACTGATGCTCAGGTCGTGTTCAGATCCTGATCCTGATGGCCCAGGGTGGGACAGGGCGGGACAGGGCAAGGACACACTGCCAAAGCTCCCCAGGGGATCCTAGTTTCTTGACTGAGCCTTGTTTTGCGACAGTCTTACTGGGTAGCTTAGGCCAAGCTGAAACTTTCCATCCCCCTGCTCCAGTCTCTTGAGTGGTGGGATTACAGGTACCTGTTGTCTTGCCTGACTCATCAGGCAATTCTAACGTCTGGGTAGAATGGAGAAGCATTGGGACTGGTCAGTGAAGTCATGAGGGCTCTGTAGCCCTTCCCCCTCACTGGAGCAGAAGGTCTTTGGGGCCGTTAGCTGCAGTAGCTCATTTCTTGTAAAGAAGCAGTGTTTGCATGTCACACCACCCAGCTCCTTGGGCCCTTCCCCCATGGCCCCAGCCTACCCACACTACAGTCCTTACCCTCCCTGAGATCCGTCTCTCTCTCTCTCTCTCTCTCTCTCTCTCTCTCTCTATCTCTGGCTGTCCTAGAACTCACTCTATAGACCAGGCTGGCCTTGAACTCAGATCTGCCTGCCTCTGCCTCCTGAGTGCTGGGATTAAAGACATGCGCCACCGCCGCCGGGTAGAGGACTAATTTCTTGGATAGATTGGGTCAACCAAAGCTTCTCTTGGACTTGTACAGGGGTCCAAATGTATTATGATGAAAAGTCTGGCATAAAGACTTGTAGATGGGCTCCCAAGAGTGGGGATCATGGACAGCAAGCCAGTCAGCCTCTGTGTTTGGCCCATTTCTGTGTGAAGGTGGTTTGAGGTAAAAACTCTAGTGAGCTTCTCTGACAGAATGGAGACAAAAAGTTCAAGGCCCTGAGGAGGGCCTCGTGGACTCCCCTCCAGGAGTGGAGTTAGGGGTTCCTGACTGACCTGTGGGCTGGGAAAGAACAGGACTTCCAAGAGCAGAGTCCAGAGCAAGGAGGTGACTGTCTTGGGGACAGGGGTTTTGTTTTTTTCCTAGCAATCTCTGAGTGCCCTGACCTATAAGGACTCTGTAAACACTGTACAAGGTGTGAGCAACCCGGAGACCACCAGTCCCCCTTGCCAATCAGGTAGCACGGATGCAGATGCTCAGGGAGTGCTGGCTGGCTTAAGGCCAGGCATCCTGCTGGGCAAATCAACTCAGAAGTCAAGTCTCCGGCTTAGGTGCCAGGACACATTATCTAATGTTATGGGCTCAGGGTCTGTAAACACTGACTGACTAACTCCTCTGGGCTCTTGGATGCTCCACTGTTTACCAGGGATGGTAACATCCTCAGACAGGAAAAAGCCTGTATAGTATTCAGGGAAAGGCAGGGGTGACTTGGGGCTCTGGCTTTGTGGAGGAAGGGAGGTGGGTGTTGAGTAAGGCAGAGTAACCTAGCTCAGGGGCTGGGCCCTCCTGTAGGAAGGTGTATGTGTGAGGAAGAATGTGGGAGTGATGGGCTGCGTGTGTGATGTCACGTGGGGAGGGTAAGAGGAAGGACAGCAGCGATGTGGGAGTGCCATGACAAAGTAGGGGTATACTCCTGGGTGACATTTCTGAAAAAGACAGGCAATGGCAAATTCAAGAAGAATCTCATGTTGTACCATCCACAAGAATGGCTGGCCAGCTCCTGCTCTGTCTCTTAGCTGGGGCGACCCTCACTTCTACCTCCTTCAGCAGAGTGTCTATGACTCTGTCATGGAATTGATGGACCTTGCCCAGCACATGGCCTGCTCTGGGGTACAGGTGCAGGAACTGTGACGAAGTTAGTCTTTGGCCTAGCACTGGGCAGAATGCTAGAACACTGCTCTGTTGGGGTTAGTCAAAGGCCAAAGATGACTCCCGAGGCTTACCCCACCTATACCACCCCTGGCCATGGCTCTCTCTGGGATGCAGCAAGGAGACAGGGGCCCCAACAGGAGTGAGCCTCAGGAGTGAGGGTGAGAAACTCCAGCCAAGGAGCTATCTGGTGATGAGTGTGGCGGCCTACCACTGTCCTGGGATCTGGGGAGAGAACCCCATCTTCACCTTTCCCTCCTTGTCTCTCCAGAAGCCGCTTCCACACAACTCGCCTGAACTGGACCCAGAGCCCCTGAGTGTAGTGCTCTCCGGAAGGCAGGTGGGCACAAGCGGACATCAGCAGAAGGATCTGTCCTTCGCCAACCCTAGCCTGGACACCACAGATCTGTGACAGAGACCTTCATTCTTCAAGCACAATCTGTACTGCCTGCCTTCCCCTAAATATAATATATGGTCTTGCTTTACCCCCAACTTTCAATCACAGACAAGAGTTGGGGAAAGGTTTTATTACAATGTATACTGTGGCAGTAGCCAAAAACTGAGGCTAGAGGGAGAGGGACCAGGGCGCTGAGTGGTTACAAGGAACTTGTCAGGGCTCACAGCATTGTGGGGGGAAAGGTGGGGGAGGAGGGGACCTTTAAAAGATAACTGTGGATGTCAAATGAGCTCTCCATCCTGTTCCCAATGCCCAAGACCAGTAGTCACCCAGACAGCCAGTGGCCTGAGACCTTCTAGGAGCCTTGCTATGACCTTCAGTCCTGTCTAAGACCCTCTGACCTTTCCATGACTCTCCCTTCTCAGCTGAGCCCCAGGGCACCCTTTGGCCTCTGTGGGAACTGTGCATAGTGATTGGGTAGGAGAGGAAATAGGGTTAGGGTACTGGGCTAGGTGGGGGGAGACGGGAATGGGGGTAGGACTACCAACAGCATGCAAGAGACACCCTGGCCATGGGGCCAGCACCGTGTGGAGACCCCTCACTGCTCAGAGACTCCCTGCCCCCCCCCCCCCAGCCTCCCATTGAGTCTGCCTTTCGAGTGGCCTCACATCAATCCTGGCACACATGGAAGAACACCTAGACATCTGCATGCAATCTTTCCCGGTTGTGGGGACCTGGGGAGGCCTCTAAGCACCAGTTCGGCCATCTCAGGAGCCTGCCTCAGCTCTAGGGTGGAGGGATGGGAGCAGGCACCTGTACTCTCCCAGTACTACCTGAGGGAGTGGAGCGGAACGCTGTGAGGGTACCGGGGTGGGGTTGTCAGGGCTGGATGTGTGGGCTCATGGCCACAAAGGGACTGGGTAAGGGGGTTTCGTCAGTGTTCGGGAAGGGAGGGATTGGAATGAAGCCCCTAAAAGCAGCCCACTCCTCGGAGGCCTGATGCACGCGGGGCTGAGGGTGGGGCGTAGTTTTCAAGGACTTGATATCAAGAAGAGAGCCTGAGAAGGTTGGAAACCCGGGCCTACAAAATGTGGACCGATCACTGGGCGGTGGGATCACTCGGCGGTGGGACCCGCCCGCGAGCAGCACCGCGGCCGCCGCACACTCTGCAGCAGCGCGCGGAAGAGGCCGGGCGGACGCTTGGCGGCGCCCTCGGCAGGAG
>CABHPP010111442.1:0-15057 GCA_902168425.1 Peromyscus attwateri | reverse complement strand
AAATAAGCTTGCCATTTATGGAAATGTTTGGCCATGTCCGACTGTAATCCCATCACTCTTAGAGGTGGATGCAATCAGAATTAAGGGCCGTCCTTTGCTGCATAGCATGTTTGAGACCAGTCCAGGCTACATGAGACCCTATCTGGGAAGCCCCCTCTTTCCCTCTCAAAATGAATAAAAGTCAGTATAAACTATATTTTTTAGAATTTTGGTTTCATTTTGACAGAGTCTAACACGTGAACAAAAGGAAGGAGCCTTCTCCAATTTCTCCATTTCTGAGGAGACCATAAAGCTTCTGAAAGGTACTGTGATTTTCATGTCATTGAAAATTTGCTGCTAATTTTATAAAACTCTGGTAACTTTTCTGACCGAAGGAAGAATTTAAAAGATAAATAGTCCCCTCTTTTTAATTGCAGTTATTTCTACATCATTCTTTTTCTTTATTCTGACTTGTTTTAACTGTAAGAACTACATGTGTTTGTCAAATCAGACCATTTTATTCTAATTCCTGTTTGGGGTAGGAATAACTGTAACCATTACTAGGTCTAGGTAGTGTGTCTTTAGGTAGTCATGGAGAAATAAGGATTGTCATTTTCAAATGAATTTATTTTTTCCTGATGCTAGTCACAAATTTTAATGAAATCTCATTTTACAGGTCGAGGGGTAACATATCTCTTTCCTATTCAAGTTAAAACCTTTGGTCCTGTATATGAAGGAAAAGATTTAATTGCTCAAGCCCGGACAGGAACAGGAAAGACATTCTCTTTTGCCATACCCTTGATTGAAAGGCTCCAAAGAAATCAAGAGACAATTAAAAAAAGCCGCTCACCAAAGGTAACGGTTATTAAGGAAGTAAAAGCTCTTAACATTAATGAGGAAAAAAAAAAAGTCTTTTGGTTTTTGGTTTTTTTTTGTTGTTGTTGTTTTTGGTTTTCTTGGTGCTGGGATCGAACCCAGGGCCTTGTGCATGCTAAGCTCATGCTCCCCCACTGAGCTGTACCCTAAATCCTGAGAGAATTATATTAGTCTCAAAGTCAGCTATACACCTCCCCCATAAGAGTCATTACCCCCTTTTTTTGTAAAGTTAAGTTTTGATTTCTAAAGAAAAAATTTGTTGTTTTTCACATAGGGAAATTTCAAGCAAAGCTAAATTACATTGGTTAATGAGCACAAGTGTACTGTCTCTGGATATATAGACATCTTCCATAACTTTGAGTTACAAAGTCAGTTTTCCGTAGAGAATTATTTTTATTTAGTGTATTTAGTGACTTTTCTCTTTTCATTCCTGACCTTTGCTTACAAATAATGAATTTTCCAATGAGGTACTTACTTGGTGATTCAGGAACTATTCAAAATTATTTCACACGTTGACTTTTGATGAAGAATATTACACCAGTGATATTGCTATTATTGGGTACTGGAGCTGTGTCTTAATGTATAAATAGTAAAATGAGTTCACAGAGAGAACTAGTAAAACTCTGGTCTACAGTTTGACATTTAGAACCTGTGTGCTTTAAGGTTTGTTAACAGTGGAGAAGAGAAGTCATCCTAGAGATCTGAACAGGTATGTTTGTGCTGTCAGGTACTCCTAATGCTACACTCGAGAGGCAAAGTCACATGTATGTGAATAGAATGACATCATAAGGGCTTAGGAGCAGCTTCATACCTATTGGCTGTGTTGGTTTTCCAGGATACATTGTTTTTCTTTGTTGAAATTAGGGAAAGTTGCAAGTAATGCAGATAGGAAACAGTTGCACCCTACCTTAGTCTGTTAGAAGGCTGTTCCTGAGATCACAGGTCCACTACTTCTAGCTGTGGGACCTTGGGCAAGACTTATAACTTCACTGTGACTCAAGTTCAATGTCTATAAAATTGGAATATTAATGCTGCCTCACCTGTTTTTCATGATAAAAATCCCTAATTCACCAATCATCACAATCACTAATTCATACAAAGCATACACACTGAGTATATGAACCATCTTGACTTTGACAAATACTTTTTGAGTTTTGTTCTGTACCAGCTTCTTAAAGTACAGCGAATACAGTGCCTCTCCTGACATAAACTTTGCATTCATCGACCTTACATTTGAATAGATGAGCTAGACAGTCAGCGGGTAGTGTACATTGTCTGTCTATAGATACATATCTGTATTTTAGGGCAGTAATACAAGTTTGAAGGAGAAGGAATAAAGAGGGACAAGGAAATCATAAAAAGGCTTGGGAACCTCATTAAGGAAGTCTCTTATATTATTTGTTTTTTGAGATAGGGTCTCATGTAGCCTAGGCTGGCCTTGAGGTCACTATATAGTTGAGGACAATCTTTCTGCCTCCCAAATGCTAGGATTGTAAGGGTGCATTACCACACCTGCTTTTGTGCAAAGCTAAGGAATGGACAGCAGGCTTTGTGTATGCTAAGCACACACTTTACTAATTGAACTATTCCCAACTCAGGAAAGTAACTTTTGGAATCTGATAAAATATGCCGTAGTAAATATAAGCTGTTCTTGTTGTTGATATTTGTGTTCTCTGCCTGCATACCTCAGGGCTGGAGATTAAACCCATTTCATGCATGCTAGATGATTATTCTGCCACTAGCAATCTGCCCAGCGCTGTCTTAGTGAAGTTAATGTTGAGGTTCTTCCTCTAAATGCATCTTTACAGAAATGTCCTTTCAGGTTGAATTTAGATCAGCCTTTAGAAAAGATGTGTCTTTGTTTTTTAAACTTCTTGCTCAGGTACTTGTTTTGGCTCCAACAAGGGAACTGGCAAATCAAGTAGCCAAAGATTTCAAAGATATAACCAGAAAACTCAGTGTCGCGTGTTTTTATGGTGGAACATCCTATCAAAGCCAAAGTGAGTAAATACACTAGTCCAAAGCTATGTTGGTTTTAAATCTAAAGAAGTCATGGGAAAGTGTCTCTCTGATTTTTAACAGTCATGCTGGTTTTCCTCTCACAGTTAATCAAATTCGGAATGGGATTGACATCCTTGTTGGGACTCCAGGGCGAATCAAAGACCATCTGCAAAGCGGCCGTTTGGACCTTTCAAAGCTGCGCCATGTTGTGCTTGATGAAGTAGATCAGATGTTAGATTTAGGTTTTGCTGACCAAGTTGAAGATATCATTCATGAATCCTACAAAGCTGGTATGTCCTAGTTGAAAAAAGTGTATTAGCAGCTGTTCTTTGATAAAAGCTTAGAAATTTTCATTTCATAATTTTTATTACCTTGTCTCTTGGTATTCTAACAAAATTAAAGTTATTTGGTATCTTTTCCCTAGAAAAAAGAAACTATAAAAGAATACTCTGAATCTTCTCTTGATTATTCTGTAATCATTCCATGTAGATTTACTACTTTATCCATTTCTTGAGATGTTCTTTCTTAAATTCTTTTCTTCCTAGTTTAGTTTTCTTTTGTTTCATTTTGAAAGTTAAACGGATACATTGAGGTTTGTATGTTGAAAATTTGCCCCAAGTTTTTAATTTTTCATTTTTTTGTTTTGTTTTAAAGTTTGGGGTGATTTTTAAAAGCTGGCTACATCATGGGACATTAAGAAAACATTTGAATTCTTTTTGTTTGTTTAAGATTCAGAAGACAATCCTCAGACCTTACTTTTTTCTGCAACTTGCCCACAGTGGGTATACAAAGTTGCAAAAAAATACATGAAATCCAGATATGAACAGGTTGACCTTGTTGGAAAAATGACTCAAAAAGCTGCAACCACTGTGGAAGTAAGTAGCTTTGCCAGCATGTAGATTTTAGCTTTTAATTGGTGTTTAACGTTTGAAGTTTAATGAAGCTGAATTCAAGCTTGAGGTACCTCCTGAAGCCTCACCTCTTTTCCTGCCCTTAGTAAGACACATGGTAGTGCTGGGGACTGTAGCTTAATGGTAGAGCACTTGTTTAGCACTTGTTTAGCATTTGTGAGACTGTAAGTTCAGTTCCCAGCTCTCAAAGTAAAATCAAACATACGTTGTATTTTCTACAGTCTGAAACCTAGGAGCAGATAGAACAAACAGGAGTGGGGGTGTGTGAACAAGGAAGGCCTCACTTAAAAGCAGCATTAAAGCATGCTGGGACTGTTTATTGCTATAGAGGCCAGGTGTGACAGTGCGTGCGCTGAGGAGACTGAGCCAGGACTATCCCATTAGGTTGAAGTCAGCAGAGGCTACACGGTGAGGTACAAGTCAGCCTGAACTACAGTGTGACACTGTAAAGAGCTGTCTCAAAAACAGTAACACATTCAAAACAGGAGAGAAGAAAGAAAAGAAGCTAACAGAAGGCAGTTCTTAGTTAATGAGAAAAGAGTATTTATTACTGGGACCAGTAAGATGGTTCAGTGGGTAAAAGGTATCTTTGGCCAAGCCTGATGACCTGAGTTCTATCTCAGAACCTGTATAGTCAGAGGAGAGAACTGACTTCTGCAAATTGTCCTCTGACCTCCACACATGCACCATGGTATGCAAAAACATGCAATGCAATAAATAAGTATAACTAAACCAACTTTCTTGTTTGGTTTTTTGAGACATGGTGTCTCTGTGTAGTCCTATCTCTCCTGGATCTTGCTCTGTAGACCAGGCTGGCCTCAAACTCAGAGAGCTGCCTGCCTCTGTCTCCCAAGTGCTGGGATTAAAGGCGTGCACTACCATGAACGACAAAAAAATTACTGAATGCTATGTATAGAATCATAGTATTTTAAAAAAAAATACAGGATTCTTAGCACCTCAACAAATCAAAAACATGTAATGCTCAATGGATTTTTTTAGGTATTTATAAAGTGTAAGCCCAGAGAATGAATATCAACATGATTATATCTTGAAAAGAGGACATTGGCATGCTAGATGGTCAGAGGAAGGATGTTCTCAAACATATGCAACGATTGAATGGTATAACAAATATATACTATTTTTAGGCTTTTTAAAATCCCACTCGTATTTTTCACTTCTGCATTTAAAGTATTACCAGCCATGATTTCATTTTCATGTGTGGAAGGCTGGCTTCAAATTTCAGTTGATAGTAGAAGATGACCTTTAACTTCTGATTCTGCTGCCTTTATGTCCCAAGTGTTGGGATTATTGGCAAATGCCACTATACCTGGTTTCTGTGGCACTGGGGATTGAACCCAGGGCCTCATGCATTCTTCCAACTAAGCTACATCTATTACCCTACCTTGACTTCACCTCTCAAGTCTTGAGAATATAGGCATTCATGCAACACTAAGATTGGCTGTTTTTTGTTTAAAGCTTTATTTATTTTTATTTCATATCTATGAGTTTTTGCCTGCATCTGTGGCATTGGATCGCATGGAACTGGAGTTAGATGGTTGTGACCTACCGTGTGGGTGCTGGGAACTAAGTCAAGGTCCTCTGGTAGAGCAATATGCTCCCTTAACCACTGAGATCTCTCTCCCAGCTGTGTTGTGTTTTGTTTTGTTGAGAAGGTGTCTCACCTTGTAGCTTTGGTCTGGTCTGGAACCTCCTTTGTAGACTAGGCTGGCCTTGAACTCAGGTTGCCTGCCTCTTCCTCCCTAGTGCTGGATTGAAGATGTGTACCACCTCACCCAGCTGTTTGTTGTTAACAGTGTCTTGCTATGTAGCCCAGGCTGCCCCATATCTTGTCATCACACTTCTGTGTTTTGAAATTACTGGAGTGATGTCATACCTGATTCCCCTCCCCACCTTGTACTCTTTGTTTGAAAACAAAACAAAACAAATTCGTGCTCTTATCTTAGTCTTCTCTGGTCTTCATTTTACTGCTGTGTACCCCTGTCATGTTATTTCATATGTTGGTTAAATTGCGGGTTTGATCTGATTCTGGTTTTTTTTTTTTTTTTTTTTGAGATATAGAAAGAACAAGATTTTGTTATAGGTGGTATAAATAATTTTTAGTTTTCATTGTCCTTTTTGACTTACTTTGCATGTAGTTTATAGTTGACTTATTACATTAATTTTTTTAAGAATAATTTAAGCCAGGGTTGGTGGTGCTTATCTTTAATTCCATTATTGGTGTGTGTGTGTGTGTGTGTGTGTGGTGGGCATAGGCAGGCAGTTCTAGGCCAGCCAGGCTACATAGTGAGACCCTGTCAAAATAAAAGAAAAAAGGAGTGGGGGCTGGACAGATGGCTCAGAATTCTTGGGTACTACATGCACATGGTACACAGACATACAGGCAAAACATCCACATACATAAAATAAAAATAGCTAAGTTCTAAAATTATACCCAGATGATAGGGCCAGTGAGCTAATCTAATTAATGGGTAGAGGTGCTTGCAGCCAACCTGATGATGACCTGGATTTGATTTCTGGGACCTGCATAGTAGAAAGAGAACTGACTCCCACAGGTTGTCTCTTTAGTTCTCTACGTATGCACCATGGGATGTGTTCTTGTACAAACATGCTTACACTAAATGAATAAAGGAAAGATGAGCTGAATAACAAAAAAGAATATTAGATTTAAAATGTTGTATAACCTTTTTCAAACATTTTGTGTTAAATTTGTAAACATTTAGATAGGTTAAAAGGATTTTATAGTGAATATATTTAGATATATATGTACTCAGCATCTAGATCCTATTACTAATGTTTTATTTTCATTTTTATATTATCTTTTTGCTAGTTTTGATTTCTTGAGGGACTAGGAACTTGCTACGTAGCTAAGGATTGCTTGAACTCCTGATCTTTCTGTTTCTCATTTGAATTGCACCCTCCTCTTTATCTGTCTTTAGGGTTGGGTCTGGCTGCGTACACTAGCTCAGCAACCTTAGTCTCCTACAGGGGGGCTGCACCACACCTGGCTCAATGCTTTATTTTCTTTGTTATGTATCTGCCCATTCCTGTATTCACCTGGCTTTTATTTTATTTTATTCATTGTTTTTGATGCTGGAGATTGAATTCACGCCTGTCTTGTATATAATTCAGTATCATCTAGTATTATATTTATGACAGATAACCACACTTATATCTTCATCACCCCAAAATGCAGCTCTGAAACTTAGTGAGTCATTCCCTAGTCTGTAGGCCCTGGCAACAGTTAATCTTCTATCTCTGTGAATATACCTGATACGGATATTTCATATAAATGTAATTATACCATATGATACATTTTTGTGTTTGATATAAATTCAAATAATATTTATTTTCATCTTCTCCCTTCCACCGCTAGGGATTGGCTCCAGAGCTTGTATATGTTAGTGAAATGTTCTACCATTCAGTTACATCCTTATCCCTTCTGCTTGGGTTTCACTCTTAGACAGGGTAGCCCTGAGATTCCTGGCCAGGTATGAGTCATCAGTCCTGGTTTATGCAGTGCTGGGGATCTAATCCAGGACTTCATTTATGCTAGGAAATCACTCTGCCAGCTGAGCTTACAGCCTCAGTCCCTTTAAAAAATAATTTGTGATGAAACATAATTTTGCCTTTTTTTTTTTTTTTCTTTTCTTGAAGCATTTGGCTATCCAGTGCCATTGGTCTCAGAGACCAGCAGTTATTGGAGATGTCCTTCAGGTCTACAGTGGATCTGAAGGGAGGGCTATTATTTTCTGTGAGACCAAGAAGAATGTAACTGAAATGGCCATGAATCCACACATAAAACAGGTAAGCTTTCTTTACCTTTTCTAGATAATTGAGATGATCAGTAGGCGAAATTCACTCGTTGTGGACTAAACTTGATAGTTTATTGAAAAGAGAGTGATTTAGTTAGATGACATAGCAGACTTTTTCTCACCTATTAAGTCATAATGTCTTCTCCTTCTGTCAACAGTCACACCAGGACCTCATTTATGCTACCCAAATAGTATGCTACTGAGCCAGCCCCAAGAAATTGAAAAGTCATAGTATGGGGCTGGAGAGATGCCTCCACAGTTAAAAATAAATATTGCTCTCCCAAATACAACTCCCAGTACCCAAACAAGGCAGCTCACAACCACCTATATATCCAGCTCCAGGGGAATCTCTCTCTGCACACCTGTACTCACTTGTACATGCCCAAACACAGACACGCATACACATAATTTAAAGTAAATCTTAAAATAAAAATCATAACAAAATTTGTGTTTTTGAGGTTTGTATGATATTAGGAGGGAGTTCTGTCAGTTTTCATTAGAAACATTTTAAGATGTTAGTTTTGTGTGTGTGCATGCATGTACAGGCCTCCAAAGGCCAGAGGAGGACACCAAGTGTTCTGCTCTGTCATTTTCTCCTCAGTCACTTGAAGCAGGGTCTCTCACTGAACCTAAAGCTATTGCTAGGCCAGTTGCTACCATTTCTCCAATGATCCTCTGTCCCCTGTCTTCACCATACGTCCAGAACACAGTCATGCTAGTTTTTTTACATTGGCTCTGGGGATTGGAACTCAGACTTATGTAACAAATGCTCATACCCAGTAAGCCATCTCTCCATCCCTTTATAAAAAACATTTAAAATATGGTCTAGAAAATATGAAAGTTGATATAATCAAGTTTAGTTGGTTAGAATTTTAATATTTTAAACTTGTGTTATAAGAAAGTATTATAGGGGCTGGAGAGATGACTCAGAGGTTAAAAGCACTGACTGCTCTTCCAGAGGTCCTGAGTTCAATTCCCAGCAACTACATGGTGGCTCACAACCATCTGTAATGAGATCTGGTGCCCTCTTCTAGACTGCTGTCATACATGCTGTATACATAATAAATAAATAAATCTTTAAAAAAAAAAGAAAGAAAGAAAGAATTATAGTCTGGCAGTGGTGGCCCACACCTTTAACCCCAGCACTCGGGAGGCAGAGCCAGGCAATCTCTGAGTTCGAGACCAGCCTGGTCTTGTACAGAGTGAGTTCCAGGACAGCCAGGGCTACACAGAGAAACCATCTTGACAAAACCCTAATAAATAGATTAAACAAATAAGTTTGTGTGTGTGTGTGTGTGTGTGTGTGTGTGTGTGTGTGTGTGTGTCAGTGTCAGACTAGCTTTAGCCTCCTGAGTGTGTGGATTAAAGTTGTCCACTACCACACTGGTTCCAGAGTAGTTGTTCTTCTAAGTATAAATATGTTCATGATAGTATTCTCCTTATACTCATTCAGTTATTCCCCATTATTCCACCAGGATGATGTTCATTTGTTCTTTCCAGTCCCAAATCTCATCATTTCACTGTTTTAGCAAGTAGTCTTGTTCAAATATTTGTAGTGTGTTTCCCAAGTAACATTTCTCACCCAGAGTCCTTAGCCCTAATGTTTCTTTTTTTTTTTTTTTATCAGTTGAGTTCTTTTTCTAACATTCTTTTTTCTATCTTTTTTTAAAAGGTTTATTTACTTATTATGTATACAGTATTCTGCCTCTATGTATGCCTGCTGGCCAGAAGGGGGCACCAGATCTCATTAAAACTGTTGTGAGCCACCCAGTGGGTGCTGGGAATTGAACTGGGGTCCTCTGGAAGAGCTGCCAGTGCTCTTACCTCTGAGCCATCTCCCCAGCCCATCATTGGTTTCTTCCTGTTGTCCAGATCTCGGCTTCAGTGTCCCTTTCCCTTAGTGGTGGATTCTCCTTTGTTACTTACTCTTAGACCACCTTGCACTTGGTGTAGCTGTGTCATACTGTGTTCAAAATTCCTGTCAGTCCTAGAACCTCCGGCTTTCCTTCCTTCCTTCCTCCTGTCCCTTTTATTTCTTGTCTTCTCTTCTCTTTGTTTGAGAAGGGGTCTCACTATGAATCCCACATTGGCCTCAGCCTTACATTCTTCCTGCCTCAACAGCGCTCAAATATGCTGACATTATAGGTGTGTATCACTGTGTGTGGCCCAGGGCCAATTCTTTCTGACTGTTCTCAAACTGGCAATTCCAGACACATAGCAAGTACTAAGTAAATTAATTTATATAAAAAGTTTGCATGCTAAGGGGCCTGAGATGTAGCTCCACTTGTAGAGTTCTTACCTAGCATACACAAGACCTTGGGTTCACTTCCCCAGTACAACATAAAAGTAGGTATGGTCATATATGCCATATATTCAGTCCTAGCGCTTGGGAGGTGGAGGTAGGAGAATTAGAAGTCCATGGTTATCCGTAACTAAATAGCAAGTTTGAGCTCAGCCTAGGCTATATGAGGTCATGTTGTTTTTAAAGGTTGGCTACTTAGGCTTATATACTATTAGACTTTAATCATGGCTTATTTTTATTTTTATTTTTCCTTTTTAGACAGGGTTTCTCTGTGTAACAGCCCTGGTTGTCCTGGAATTTACTCTGTGGCCCAGACTGGCCTTGAACTCACAGAGATAGATCTGCCTGCCTCTGCCTCCTCTGCTGGGATTAAAGGTATGTGTGACCACTGCCCAGCGGCTAATGAATTTTTCACTGTAGTAGTAGGTAGGGATACTATTAAAATATTAGGAAAAATGGGCTGGAGAGATGGCTTACTGGTTAAGGGCATTTGTTGCTTTTCTAGAGTCTTGCACTTACATGGCCGCTAACAGCTGTCTGTCTGTAACTGTAGATCCATGGTATCTGATACCTTCTTCTGGCCACTCTGGGCACTGCAGGTGGTGCACAGACATCATGCAGGCAAAATACTCCTACATATAAAACAAATTAGGAGAAGTATTTCTGGCACAGATAGCAATCAGTACAGCAGAAGTAGGTTCAGCCTAATAAAAATTACAGAAATACCAGGCTGGAGAAATGGCTCAGTGGCTAAAGAGCACACTGACTGCTCTTTCAGAGGACCTGGGTTTGATTCCCCTCATCCGTGTGGCAGCTTAGAACCATCTATAACTGTCGTTCCAGAGAATCCATGGCCTTGAAGACAAGGCATGCCTGTGGTGCATAGGTGTACATGTGGGTAAAATACCCATGAACATAAAAACAAATACCAAAATTACAGAAAAGCAAATGAAATGATTGCGATACAATTTTTGCCTATTAACAAGGATTGTGATTTATAATAGATTGGCATTGGTGGGTAGAGTATAATTAATAAATACAGAACATTGAAAGGTAAGTGGGTACAACTAATTTTTTTCTTTCTTTTTTGAGACAGGGTTTCTCTGTGTAGCTTTGGAGCCTGTCCTGGAACTTGTTCCTTAGACCAGGCTGGTCTCGAACTCACAGAGATCCGCCTGCCTCTGCCTCTCCAGTGCTAGGATTAAAGGAATGCACTACCACCGCCCAGCACAACTAATTTTTATAATAGCTTGGCAATAACAATTAAAATCTTAGGAGCTGGAGAGGTGGTTTATTGGTTAAGATTACTTTCTGTTCTTGAAGAGGACTCGGGCTCTATTCCCATCACCTACTATCAATTGGTAGCTATCAATTATTGTACCTCCAGTTCTGGGGATCTAATGACCTCCTCGTCTGACCCCCATGGACACTACACATCTGTGGTGCACAGACATACACGCAGACAAAACATTCAAAAACATAAATATATATATATTTTTAAAAAGATTTATTTATTTATTATGTATACAGTGTTCTGCCTGCATGCCAGAAGAGGGCACCAGATCCCATTACAGATGGTTGTGAGCCACCATGTGGTTGCTGGGAATTGAACTCAGGACCTCTGGAAGAACAGCCAGTGCTCTTAACCTCTGAGCCATCTCTCCAGCCCCATAAAAATATTTTTAATAAATATTTTAAAAAAGTTAATTTTTTTTCTGGGTATTGAATCCAAGGCCTTAGCTATATTTATAGTCCTCTTCCAACTGAGCTCCAAATATTCATTATATTTGACCCAGAAATTCAGTTTCTGGGTAAGTATGCTTCTGAAACACATATGGGCATATCCAAAGATGTAAGTAAATTATTTTTCACTGCAGCATTGTTTCTGTGAAAATTTATATACAATACAGATGTTCATCAGTTCTTTAGTGAGTACTGCTAAAATAAGTCTTTGCATCCATATGAAAACAAGTTTGTACACCTTAAGAAATTTAGTGGAACCAGGCGGTGGTGGCACATGCCTTTAATGCCAGCACTCAGGAGGCAGAGGCAGGTGGATCTCTGTGAGTTGGAGGCTAACCTGGTCTACAGAGAGAGATCCAGGACAGGCACCAAAACTACACAGAGAAACCCTGTCTCGAAAAACCAAACAAAAACAAAAATTAGTGGAGTTGCACTTACAGATATCAAAAATGGCTGCATTATATTAAATTTATAAATTAGGTTGTGAAACAACATATGTAGTTTCTCTCCCCCTCCACCCCGGTTTTTTTTTTTTTTTTTTCCCCCTGTTCTTTTTTTTTGAGACAGGGTTTCTCTGTGTAGCCCTAGCTGTCCTGGAACTCACTCTTTAGCCCAGGCTGGCCTCAAACTCAAGAGATCTGCCAGCCTCTGCCTCCAGAGCACTGGGATTAACGGCGTGCGCCACCACTGCCTGACTGTAGTATCTCACTTTTATGGAGCCAGATTTGTACCATATACTAGTGAGTGAATTGTGGGGTTTTTGTTTTTTGTTTTTTTCTGGAGCTGAGGACCGAACCCAGGGCCTTGCACTTGCTAGGCAAGCACTCTACCATTGAGCTAAATCCCCAACCTGAATTGTGTTTTTATTAGAGACTAATTTTTATTTTGTGTATGAGGATTTTCCATGTATGTGGTATTCCTACATGCAGTACTCACAGAAGCCAGAAGAGGGCGTTAGATCTCACAGGAGTTACAGTTCTGAGCCACTATATAGAGCCTGTGAAGAGCAGTTGCTCCTCACTGCGGAGACATCTCTCCAGTCTCAGTCTTGGGTGTGCGTGCGTGCGAGCGAGCGAGCGACGGAGGGAGGGAGAGAGAATTGGGTATCTGCCATGATGAGTGAGTGATGGTCAGAGGACAACCATGGACGTCAGGCCTGGCTTTCCTCCTTGTTTGCCTAGCTTGCTGGTGAGCTTCTGATATCCTGTCTCAACCTCCATCTTGCTGTAGAAGCTTTAGGATTACAGACACTGCAGAGTCAGGCTTTAGAAAAAATTGTGGGGAGTCAAGCTCAAGACTCATTCTTGCTGAGCAAGTACATCAACCCTGAGCCATCTCCCCAGCTCTGATGTATGTATTTTATTTATTCTTGGTTTTTTTTTGAGACAAGGTCCCACTATGTACCCATGGCTGACCTGGAGCTTGCTTTATAGACCAGGCTGGCCTCAAACTCATAGAGATCCACCTGCCTCAGCCTTGGAGTGCTGGGATTAAAGGCACTTACCAGAACCCTGGCCTTGTGTATTTATTTTAAAAGAACAAAAATGTACCAGCCAGTTATGGCAGTAAACCTCTAATTCGAGTGCTCAGAATGTAGAAGGAGTATAGCAAATTCAAGACCAGCCTGGCTTATACCTGCCTTAAAAAAACTACCAGTTAAGAACATTGCCTGCTCTTCCAGAGACCTTGAGTTTGAATTCTAGCTCCACAAGTCTTTAAAAAGAATAAAACTTAGCTGGGCGGTGGTGGCACATGCCTTTAATCCCAGCACTCCAGAGGCAGAGCCAGGTGGATCTCTGTGAGTTTGAGGCCAGCCTGGTCTACAAATCGAGTTCCAGGACAGGCCCCAAAGCTACAAAGAAACCCTGTCTTGAAAAACCAAAAAAAAAAAAAAAAGAAAAAGAAAAAAAGGGGATAAAACTTACTTTTAATAAACCCAAACAAACACAAAACTTGGGCATGGTACTTGTAATCTGCGTATTCAGGAAGCTAAAGCAGCAAGGTAATGAGTTGGAGGCTAGCTTGGGCTACATTTCAAGACTATCTAGTACAAAAGGAAGCAGACAAACATGTTCAGTCCAGCATGCATAGCTCAGTGACTGAACTGTTCATCCTAGGAAATACTTGACCTAGGATGAACAAAGGATTGGATCCCTGACACTAGAAGTTGTATCAACTATCTTTCAAACTATTAGCAATTAATTATTTCTTGAGTAAGGCCGATACTAAATAAGATTTACATTTTACGCAGTATATTTTCTGGAATGTTTTGGGTTTTAAATTTTTTACATTTACTTATGTATTTCGTGTTTGCACACACGTGCCCATGCCACAGTGTGAGTGTGGAGGTCAGAGGACAACTTGAAGGATTCTGTTCTTTCCTTCCACTGTAAGGGTCCCAGGAATTAACTGAGATTGGCAGGTTTGGTGCCAAGGGCCTTTACTCACTGAACCATCTCACTGTTCGTGGGTTTGTCTGTTTTGTTTTTTTTTTTAAACGAATTATACATTGTTATTAAAGATAAAATTTAAAAAGAAACATAAGGAAAGGGCACAGACTGAATGGTGTTGGGAAACCAAGTTATACGTATAAGATATACACTTATTTATTTATTTATTTATTTATTTGCTTTTTTTCAAATAGAATGCCCAGTGTTTGCATGGGGATATTGCACAGTCACAAAGAGAAATTACCCTGAAAGGCTTCAGAGAAGGGAGTTTTAAAGTTTTGGTGGCAACCAATGTGGCTGCCCGCGGCTTGGACATTCCTGAGGTTGACTTGGTGATTCAGAGTTCTCCTCCACAGGTAGGAAATGGGGTTTGATTTGAACAATCAGAATAGTTTTGTAAATGTTATTTTATTTATGAAGTATTGCTTAATATGTGAAAAATATGTCTTTCATTTGTTGTTGATCCTAACCTATGTTTTGTTAGGATGGTGTTACATTGATCAGATGTACCGCCCTTATAAATGAGTAGCTTTGTTGTTTGCACCTAAAGGTTGATCAACCTGGGTGGTGCTGACGCACACTTTTAATCCCAGCACTTGGGAGGCAGAAGCAGGTGGATCTCTGTGAGTTCAAGGCCAGCCTGGTCTACAAAGCGAGTTCCAGGACAGTTAGGGCTGTTGCACAGGGGAACCCGATCTCGGAAAAAAATAAAAATCAAATAAGATTGATCAGTAAAATACAGGAGCCAGGAATGTGGCACATACTTATAGTCCCAGCACTTGGGAGACAGAGGCTGAAGGGTCACTGTGTGTTCCAGGCCAGCCATTGATACATTCCAAATTCCTGTACAGAATTGAAGAATGATGGCAACAACATACACATCTCATTACGGAATTATACAGAGTTTCATATACAGAATGCTAGTGTATGTGGATAAATAGCTGCTTGCTTGCTTTCTTTCT